>JADBJO010002285.1:162500-165000 GCA_016801955.1 Conus betulinus
ATTCCCCTCTCTGGAATTCACTGGCGTTGAATCGTACACACTGAATGAAAACTACTATGGAAAGAGGGGGGGGGGGGGGGGGGGGGATGTACTGGTCATCTGAAAGGAGACACTTCTCAAAATGTGTAGTGTACATAACACATGTTGGATCGAAGAAAATGTTCTATAGCGTTGTCATCAGAGTCGTGCCGTAACACCGTGTGTGTGCATGCCTATAATGTGTAACACAGTAACAGGCAGCCACAATACTTTTAAGTACTGGCGGCGAACATGACGTTGGGCAGTGCGAGCGGAGGAGTTTTTAAACTGTGCGTGAACTGAAAGTACTTAAGCTCGAGAGCAGCCCAGTCTTATTACCGATATCATCCAAAGTAGCCCCATAGTTCAATTTTCATTAACTTAAAGTAATTACTCTAATTTGGCGAATGTTAACTCTTGGTAAGCTTATGTCCGAAAGGCTAGGTGCTGAAGATCTATTACGAGGCCGTTTTGGCGTGATGTTGGTGCAAATGAAAAAATATATATATATAAAAAAAAAAAAAAAAAAAACCTTCTGAATATGGTTGCCTTAGTACAGTGTATATGACTGAGACGGAAGGACAGATTTGAAAACAAACAAACAAACAAACAAAGACGATGATTAATAAGCTACTGTCTGATTTCCGCTTCCGTCCGTTTAAAATCCACCTAGTCTATGATGCAGACAAAATAAGTGTTCTCTAAAGGCTTGAGGTCCTCAAGGAAATATATCCTAATAATGTATTTTTGTTGTGAGTTTTCCGTGCACCATGAATGATGACGTCATCTGACTGGAGCATGAAATGGCTCACACTCTCACTCTCTCTGAGTCAACCATGACTGTGATGCCACTATCGTCTCAGTCACTGATGTCGAGTGACGGTTCAGTGATCTTTCTAGATAGCCGAGAAGCAGCTGCCTGTTTTTCAAAGTTACTTAATTCCGTTGAGCTTGTCTATGAACTTCTTTAGTGCCTGCGCCAAGGAGGTTAAGTTTTCAGGGGCACCTGTCGGCCCGCTTATTTGTCTGTCTGCCATCAAACTACCGCAAAAACTACTTAACTGGTTTGAAAGAAATTTCATGGGATGATGAAATGCAGATCCAGAACGATCAGCGGATCTCGGATATGTCAGCTAGATAAGCGCAAGAACAGTAACAGTCATTTATACTTTGGCGCGAATCCGTGGCGTGCAAACCAAAACAAACAAAAATTATTGGCGTCCCATGGAATCAGTAGTTCAAACTACGACCCATAACTAACAGACAAAATCAGAGAGAGAGAGAGAGAGAGAGAGAGAGAGAGAGAGAGGAGAGGTGGAGAGAGGAAAGAGGGAGGTCTATGGGATTCGCAGATTTCATGTTTAAAACGAGAAACGATTACAAACTGTGCGTGTGGAAAGACTGGCATATTTTCCCATTTCAGTTCAGTTTTGACAGAGTGTACACCAACCAGTCGGTTTTCCATTCACATGGAACAACAGCAACAAGATGTTTAACTGTTATCAACTTTACTTGTAAGGAAAACAACGAACAGAGCAAACAATCGATCAAATGGGCCTACACTTGCATGGTCCGACCATTTTCTTCTTCTCACCTTTCACTCCGTCATCCTCTTCTCTCAAAGTTCAGACACCTGACATCCTCCCCCCTCCCCCCCCCCCCCCCCCCCCTCCCCCGCGCCTGCCCTTCCTCTCTGCCTCGTCCCCCTGAAATTCCCCTTCTTCCCTCCGCCTCCCTCTCTCTCTTTGCCAAATACAGACCTCCCGCGCCTACATCCACACCAAATGGCCTGGAAAACCAAACAGCAACAGTGGACCATCCGGTTAGCTTGGAATGACAGCTTGCACGACTCGTTCACAGCCAGCCTGAGCCATTCATTCCTTCCCCACCCCACCCATCCGGTCCGCGTCTCATCTTCCAACAAACTGTTCGTGTCTGATCTCTTTCTAGCTGGCGGAGCGAGTGAGTGAGTGAGTGAAGGAGGACCTTGGACTTTGTGCTGCAGCGAAGATTAATGTTCCTTCAGTCCCGAGTGACGATGGGGCCGTTAGCCCACGTGGTGATCAAGTAGCCTGCGAGGGCGGGACAGGGGTATGGGGGGAAGGGGCAGGTGATAAAACAGGGGGAAAGAGGAAGGGGTGTGTGAACCGACACAAAATAATTTGAATTAAACTCAGTCCGATTGCATTTGTGTTCTTTTCGTATGTTTAAGAGACCGAAGCATTTGCGTTTTCATGTCTTCTCCTTTCACCTGCATTATTCATTCATCAATTTGTTTTAGAGATTTCAGATCTACTGTTGACTCGTGCTGTTCGTCGAATGTATTGCGATAATGCACGCAGACATCTTATGAGCATGCTTTGATCTCTCTCTCTCTCTCTCTCTCTCTCTCTCTCTCTCTCTAACACACACATACTATGTTGTTCTTGTTATTATATTTGATATGTTGTGTTCGATGTGATCCCCCTTCAGAAGGACCTGT
>JADBJO010002285.1:182500-190000 GCA_016801955.1 Conus betulinus
ATAAGGGTAAAATAAGTACCTACAAGCAGGGAAACAGAAAGTCGGTGACGAAAACAAACGGAGAGAGAGAGAGAGAGAGACGAGGAGAGAGAGAGACGAGAGAGAGAGAGAGAGAGAGAGAGAGAGAGAGAGAGAGAGAGAGAGAGAGAGAGTTTCAGTTTCAGCCCATTATAACCTATTCGACCACACAAGGCCATTTCAGGGCCGTCACCACGTTAAAAAAAAAAAAAAAAAAGTCGCTCAGGTCATGCAAAACAAGTAAGCCAACAAACACAGACGTAAACACAATACGCACATTTATTCGTACCGTTAATTTTACCATTGAAAATCCACGTACTGGATAAAAAGAAGGCGAGCTGAGGCAGGAGGAGGGGACGGGGTTAGGGATGGGCGAACGAGGAAGACTGATAACAGAGTGACAGCCTTTGAGAGATATAATTTATCATGAGTATGAAACATGTGTGTTCGCTGGTTTATAATTATGCTCTGGGTGTGTGCGCACGCGCGCGCGCATGTGTATGTGTGTGTGTGTCTGTCTATCTGTCTGTGCGTACGTGAATGTGTGTGTGTGTGTAAGTGTGTCTTTAGCATGCATATATGTATGTATGTATGTATGAGCGTGCTCTCGCGTGGTCGTATGTGCGTGCGTGGTGTGTGCGTGTGTGCGCGCGCGTGGTGTGTGTGTGTGTGTGTGTGTGTGTGTGTGTGTGTGTGTGTGTGTGTGTGTGTGTGTGTGTGTGTGTGTGTGTGTGTGTGTGTGTGTGGTGTCTGCATACTTCGTCATGGAGAGATGGAGAGAGAGAGAGAGAGAGAGAGAGAGAGAGAGAGAGAGAGAGAGAGAGAGAGAGAGAGTATTTATGATTATATAAAAGTAACACAAGTTTGTATTCAAAAAGGTAACGAAATCAGATACAATACATGTCATACAAATCAAAATCAGTAGTATATAGCTGTGTTGGTTTGTGTGTGTTGCCATTGGTAACGTTGTACATTTGCCATTGTAACATTGGTATATTTGCCATTGATCGACTCGACATAGTTTTTCAATTCAATGCCGTGCCATTTGAGCGTCCTGTTAAAAACAATAGCAATCTCAAAGTGAAAAAAAAAGTCCAGAATCGACTGGAATACAAAAATCCAAACTTAAGATTACACCGAATAAGAGAATGATAATACGTCAAACAGAAAAGTCATTTCTTCCGAATTTAAACCAAAATCGGATGATTCGGAACAGTAGGCAGCTTGATATGGAGAGATGTTCCATACTGATAATTCATATAAATCTCGTACGTTTCAAAGGAAAGTTCGGCTCTCGGGCACTGTCGACTCTCTCAATCATTATATGGATGCAAGGAATTACTATGTTTTTAGTTGTTGTGGCCTTGAAGTCAGTGCTGAGAATCCCCTGGAAATCTATTCCCCCAACAAATCAGTTATATTATGATGTCATGTGGGGTAAATGAGAGGGTGGGGGAAGAGGGGAAGAGGGAAGGTAATACAGTGAAGAGGGGGAAATGGTGGCCGGAAGGAAGTACGGTATATGAGAACGAGGATGGAGTGGGAGTGGGGAGAGGCAAAGCATGTCTACGTCAGTGGGTGTGTATGGGTGTGGACAGTGTGTGCGAGCACGCGCACGTGTGTGTGCATACGTGTGTGCGTGGTGTGCGTGTGTGTGTGTGTGTGGGGGTGGGGGGTGGGGGGGGGGGGGGGGGGAGGATCCGTGTGTGGTGTCTCTGGTGTCTGTGTTCACACAACTGGGGTGAATGGGGGGGAGGGGGGGGGGGAGGGTATCTCTGTGTGTCTCTGTGTGTCTGTGTGCGCACAACTGGGGTGAATGGGGAGGGGAAGGGGGCGCATGAACATGCGCATTTGTATGGTATCCACAGGAGGCATGTATTTCATGGATACGAAGCGTTCGTACGCCTTATAGGGTTCTGGCACGGGGCTGCTCCCTCAACCGTGGCGCTGAGAATCCTGACGCGCGGCGAAAGATGTTGCAGTCGGAGGTGCGGATGTCCAGGTGGATGCCGGACTGACACCCCCAGGCCATGGAGCTGCGGCCTCGTCCTGCTCCCCGTGCCCTGCCACGCCCCCGCCGCCTGTGGAAGACCCGGCCCAGACGCACACACCGCCCGCCCACTCGAACCTGGAACACACACGTAAGAGAGTGGAGAAGGAAGTTCACCAACATGCATGGCTCGTCGCGCGCATATACAGACGTGCGCGCACGCACGCTCGCTCACACACACACACACACACACACACACACACACACACACACACACACACACACACACACACCACTCTCTCTCTCTCTCTCTCTCTCTCTTACGCGCACACACGCGCACGCGCACGGACACACACACACACACACACACACACACACACACACACACACACACACACACACACACACACAAGACGCAAGAAAAAGAAATCAAGTACGCTTGCAAGCACACATGTATTCAGTAGGGCACGTGTGCGTGCATATACAACACACACGTATGAACGCACACGTACGTGCGCGTAGACACAAACGCGTGCAAGCAAAGACATGAGCTTACAAAACACACACACATTCAAAGAGAGAGGGAGAGAGAGAGAGAGAGAGAGAGAGAGAGAGAGAGAGAGAGAGAGAGAGGAGGAGAGAGAGAGAGAGAGAGAGAGAAACTTTAATCATGATTAGGCCATTACCCCTCATGATCAGGTGAGAGAGAGAGGAGAGAGAGAGAGAGAGAGAGAGGAGAGAGAGAGAGAGAGAGAGAGAGAGAGAGAGAGATACTTTAATCATGATTAGGCCATTACCCCCTCATCAACGGGTGCAAGAGAGACAGACAGACAGACAGACATAATAGTTAAAATGTGGTCGTAACCTTTTACCATGGAATTGGCCGTGCGACTGAAAATCTGTCAGTACTAGTTTGTCTGATCTGCAAATCGTAAAGATGGAAATACACAGAAAAGAACGAGCGAGTGCTCGAAATAATATATCAGAAACAATAGCATGAAATTCGAGCTGATGGAAAGTAACAATAATTCCATGTAGCCAGTGAGCCATAGAAGTTTAAGTTGAAACGAAGATCTACACAGTTGTACTACAGTATGGTTAGATCTCGACTCAGGTTTAGCTAAGTGAGGAGGGAAGGACACGACGGAACAGAGTGGGGATGAACAACGACCAGCTGTTACCTGTTCAACTTGCGAAGTGGGCGAACACCCCATCACCTATCACCTATCTTGAAGGTCGTCGGGGTCTTCACAGAAGATTCGTAACCAGCTTCCACCACACCTCCCGGTGCTCAGGCGCTCTTAGGCAGTTGTGGACAGTGAGGCCAGTCCATTCCTCCCATCTCTTCCCTCCTCGTACTGTTCCTTGCAGGATGGTTTATGGCACGTCCTGTTGATTTTTGATGACCATGACCATACCATCTCATTTCTTTTCACTATGGACAACTGGTCTTTGTATGGTCCAATGGCTTGTGATGTGGTCCTCGTATGAGATGCCAAGGACCTTGCGGATCTTCTCTAATGCCTGATTCCTTCTCTCAAGTTCAGCTGTCAGAGTCCACGTCTCATACGCATTGAGAAATATGGGAGTAATGACCAGGGAGTGCATCTGTCTGATCTTGGAACTGATTGCGATGTTCCTGTCATTCCAGATGCGTCTTAGTCTGGCTAACGCCGCTGTCATTTGCGCAGCCGTGGAGAGCACTTCAGGTTTTGATCCCTTGACTGAAACCATTGCCATATTTTTTTTCTCCCTCGATGACGATGTTAGCGCTGATGCAGGTGGTGTTGGTGGTTGTAAGTTTTGCCGAATGCAGCATAACATGTCAGGGCGCTCTGCAAGGTTGGCTAGTTTCCTGCTCTTCTGTTCATCGATGTCATCAGCAAAAAATTTGTTACTATCCTGCCACCAATGTTTTTCAACATTTACCTGGAGAGAATTATGAAATATGAAATACCCCATGATTTATTTTATTTAGTTAATTTATGTGTAGACAACGTGTTTTGAATAGATTAACAGATTATCTACCATCTACTCGTTTTTTTTTTTTTCTGTTCCTTCTTCTGTGCCACCTCAGTGGCACTGCACCCAAACCGCTCATTCCAAGCCCCCGTCCACAGCCACCGCCGGGTCCGTCCCACCTCAGCTCCGGCAAGTCGCAGCGCCCAGCAAGTCGTCGAGAGGCAACCTACCGGAGGAGACTTTGCACTGCTGCCGAGTGGTTTCGGTAGTGTTCAGGGGTGCCTGTTCTGATCCAGCACACACACCCTCTCCACCACGCCCCCACGTCCATCCAACGACAACCCCCCGAATTTGCCAATACCGGTAGAGAGGATATCGAAACTGAGGTCACCGTGACAGCAGGACATGAAGAGCCACAGACCAGCTTTTTTTTTTTTTTAATGCTGAGTGATGAGAGGATGATGAAGATGATGCTACGGACTTTTCATACTATCTCGGCGTCAACCAGAGCTGGTCAGGAAATTTGAGCAACATTGAGCAACATTCTCATAGACGTATACATTTAGTGGAATTCGACTGTATGGTCCCAGTCTTCCCAAATGACCCCGTCGCAAACTCAGCTCTGGGTAGGATTCGGTCGCGGCTCATACGGGAATCTAACCTACGACTGCTCAGCTGGGAGTCCGAGACGCTAACCGCTTTGCCACGGCGGCTGGTTGGCTAACCACTGACTTCTAACACTGACTTCTAACCTGATCAGAGAGAGAGAGAGAGAGAGAGAGAGAGAGAGAGAGAGAATTCATACAATTTTGTTTTATACAAACTATTGAGTGTATTTAATTTGTGCATAACCATAACAGTCGTCATACACAACACAAGAAGCTCTCAAACTGTAGTAATGGCTGAAAACTTCCTAAATCTACGTAGATTAGAATAAAGGCAGTCTAAGCGAAAGACAGGGGACACCGGGTCGGAAAATGAAGGATCATTATCGTGTCAGAGTTCGGGTTATGCCGGGTTCAATGTACCGTTAGAAAAGATTAATGTCTTACTGCTTCTCTGAACATTTTTTTTTTTTTTTTTTTTTTCTTTTTTTTTTTTTTTTTTCATTTGAAAAGGGACATTCAGTTTGGGGATATTCTGTGTTGGAATCTCGGGTTAATAAATCAGGTCAGTGCAATAACAGCGAGGACAGCAGAAAAACTCGCGACCTGAGGATTCATTGTGCTCCTACGCCGCTGGTGATACATAAGAAGTTGGGACTGGGAGTGAAGAGTGCGACAAACCACGGGGAAAAACTGGGGAGGAAGACAGTGGGGACTGTAGATTGTTTGCGCATCAAAACTATGTATGATAAAACAACAACAATAGCAGCATTGCAACTACCCTGGAGTACAGGGCCTGAAGTGTGCAATGAATTTGTTTCAGTGAGACAGACGCCACATGCGGCTTTGAGTGTAATATTATTTTGGAGCCTATCTGCATCTGTGGACCTGAACCTTGAACGGGGAAAGCAAGTGAAGGAACTAAAGGGAAACTACTCCGCGATACCGACAACTGGATAATTGACCGCGTCTGTCGTCTACCTTTGATCTGTTGGCATAGCGGGAACTTGCAATACTGGTACAGGAAGAAAAAGAAGTCTTTGGAAGTGACAGTGTGGCATCATTTCCAGATTCCAACAGCAGTTAAACAGAGTGAACATTTTACCGCTTCATATTTCTTCAAACAACTAAAACTTGAAGTGTTCAGTAGGCCAACATTTTCTGTGGCCATCAATTCGATTCAGTGACTGGCCGCAAGCATTACGAATGAAGGAAGAATGCACCAGCCATATTTTAATGGGGGTAGCTGTTTACAGTACTGACATAAAAGTCAATGATCACGTTTAATGTTGTTAAAACAAAAACTGGAGGAATAACTTTCAATGGGCAAATGCAGTTGTAAATGTGTGAAGCAAAAATACATAGGTGAAAACACGGTAAAACGAAGTTGGGCACACGGTAATTGAACTGTACTGTTAGCTTGAGAACAAACAAAAAATGGAGAGGTGAATGGGTGTAGTAAATTCAAGATAAACGATTTCAACATAAAATAGGTTTCGCCCAGATGTTGATGGTGTGGTGGTGGTGGTGTTTTTTCTCCTTGCCTCGGTGCTAACGCTTCTCTAATGTCGTAGTGTAAAACATCTTTCTCATGTCGTGATGTGAAACTGATACTCATCGAAGACGATAATGAAATGAAATGGCAAACTTTTTTTTTTTTTTAAGTAAGGAGATTGACAACCAAAATGTATAGTCTTGCAAAAAAATGAATAGATAAATAAAATAAAACTTTTAAAAAAAAAACCTCTCAAAGACACAAAGTATTCAGTTCTAAAAATGGCTGTTACGTAAAACGCTTCAATATCAAACAAAGGCGGAAAAACTGTGTACGGTGGATCAATACAATGTCAAACGATTGGCAGACTTCAAACATGAGTTCAGCTGAAAGTGAAGAGAAAATCAACTCTAGACCTAGGCCTACATAATATTTATTCATTTGCTGACCTCTATCGTACGGCCGTCTTGCGCAGACTGGCTCGTCGGATTTTGTACAGTGTATCTCTGCTCACTCCGAACGAAATTTTCTGAAGATCAGACTTGCTCGTGACCAGCACAGTTTCAGGTAAGTAACGTTTTTGTTTCGGTTATATCATAGTAGCCCATATTGCATCAACTATGTTAAAAAGTGTGTCATAACATTTTACCCTAGAATCTGCGGTGTAACTTATGCCATCTGACGTCATACGTTTTGATTTGAGTATTTTGAGCGCTTAATTAATAGCCTTAGTGCAGTCCGTCACTTGAGAAGAAAATGCTTCGATGGCCTGAAAGAGAAAACTTAGGAAAGACAACCACTTCCAGTCCTCGATTGCCGAGAGGTAGCTGAAAAAAAAGGCTTGTTTCCCTTTGAACGTGGACAGGCATAATCTGAATCTGGGTCTAATCGTCTGTCGTGAACTCCCAGACGTTCGCTCTTCCATTGTTTCTTTCTTTGTTTTCCTTTTTCCACTTTATTCCCTGTCTCTCCATAATTTTTTTTTTCACGCCATAGTTCATGTCCGTTGATCTTTCTTGATACACATCACTGTTTATTCATTTATTTATTGAACCCGTGCATTATTTCTTACTTACACAAGCTACCACAATGATCCAGTCCGTGGTCAAAAGTATATTCTTTATTACGTAGACATTCGTAATGACAGGAGGCTATAAAGAACATGAACTGGATGAAGGGGGCCAGAGCGGCGGTAACGGGTGGTAAGGAAGAGAAGAGTGACTTTGAGGAGGGGTTGGGACTGGGGGATAGGGGGTGGGGGGACAGTTGCAGGAAAAGGGTGTACTTACGGGTGGAAGCTGCACGTAACATTCAACGTTTTCCGGGATCGGGGTGGTCGGGATGTTGAAGGTGTAGGAGTCGTCAGGCGCCCACGTAGTGGACTCCGAGGAAGAAGACATGCTGCGAAGACTGTTCTGTTGCCCACTTGC
>JADBJO010002285.1:197500-212500 GCA_016801955.1 Conus betulinus
ACAGTACATTTTGGGAACGCGTTCCAAAAAACTGTGATATCTGGGAAGCCTTCCCAGATACCACGTTCCCAGATTTCACGCGACACCGGATTTAGACAGGTCACTCAGCTGGGAAATAAACACTTACTTAGAGCTTTCAACAGACGTCCGTCCGTCTTCATCAGTGGTGGTGTTGCTACTGTTAATAATTCTTAATAAATGTCAGCGAACCGCCCAGAGAAACGTGGACAAACGAGTCACAAGACAAACCACAACGCGTTTCAACCTCTTAGGTCTTCTTCAGGTGCAACAAACAAGAAACAAATAACGAAAATGCACTTAGCTTAATTTTCGTTATTTGTTTCTTGTTTGTTGCACCTGAAGAAGACCTAAGAGGTTGAAACGCGTTGTGGTTTGTCTTGTGACTCGTTTGTCCACGTTTCTCTGGGCGGTTCGCTGACATTTATTTAAGATTTGTTTAGATTTCCGCCTGCAGTCGTTTCACTTTGCAACTGTTAATAATGTTACAATAGACTTAAGCATTGCCATTTTTTTTGTTGTTCTGGGCGACTGGAGAATTCGAAATGGCACCCTCAAACTGTGAACTCGATGCTGTACCACTGAGCTCACCAAGCACGTCGCCTTTCGTTTGCCAGGGTGCCGTTGTGGTTGCTTCACCGAGTGTGGACAAGTGGCTGGAGGCATAGTTGTTTGTCCTTTGATAGTGCTTAAATTCTTTCGCGTCTTTTGAGGTGTTTTGGCCTAGTTCGTCTGTCGGTGTCCTGGTGAAGCACAAGGCTGGAGGAAGTTGGGAAGGACGCGATAGAACCTAGCCGACGACTCCTTTGAAAACAAAGACTTGTCTAGAGCTCTTTTCTTGAAGTTGAATCGCATGAGAATCGGTGTAGTGATGTTTAAAAGGGTTCAAAGTGTTACAACACTAATGGGTATGAAATCGTATATGGAAAAAGATCGTACAAGTTCCGTCCAAACGAACGAATGGATATACCACACTCGCACGCTTACTTGCACTGTACATGCTCGCACGCATGCAGAATCGTTCAAACACACGTACACACATATGCACACACGCGCTCGCGCGCGTGCCCGCGCGCGGACACACACACACACACACACACACACACACACACACACACACACACACATGACTTACTTGTCTCTGGTGCTGGAAAATGGCGAAATGAAAAATCCAAACGAAAACGCAGAATACTCTTCCCATCATCTCCCCGTTTGAATGAAATACGGTCGTTCCCCGGCGCTCTGCTCACGGGCAAGTCTTCGTATTTATACCCATCTCGTTCGCCTATTTTCGTTTCATCGCAGATGTGATTCGGTTCATAAAACCTGGATATTACATTCATGAAGGAATATCCAGATAAAGACAGATAACACACACACACACACACACACACACACACACACACACACACACACGCATGCCGCGTGAAAATACAATAAAGTCGGGGAAACGAAAACTTAAAGGGCCTTTCACGCTCTGCAACGTATCTTGTAAATACTTCATAAACTCTTCAGTTATCAGTGTCGGGTCGGCTTGGAAAAACGTTAAAGGAACATTTTTAAAACTTTTTTCTTATAATAAACGGAAATTTTGAACCGTTTGACCGTTTCGTTAATTTGAAAGTGAATGTTCGAGAATGTAGTTTTGCCTTGGGACATGGTCAAGATCCATGGAAACGGATCTGGCAACACATTTCAAGCACCTGAAGCACTATCATCAATCAACATTTTTAATTCAGATATATTCCTGTTTCGTGTGTGAGCGTGTATGACGCCACTTAGTGCATATGTCTCCGTGACATTTTGCGGGACACACCTGTTAATTAAAATAATCCAAGGCGTCAGCTGCAAAGCTGGCAGTTGTCCACTAAACTTAATACATTGTTCTTTACATCTGATGTCCTTTTCATGTCAACACTTCAAAAAGGAAAATTTCAGTGTAATTCAAGAAGTAATATGCCGTATGACCTGCATAATTTGAAGGCCACAATGAACCTGCGTATTCATCTTCGACATCACACCTCTCTCTCTCTCTCTCTCTCTCTCACACACACACACACACACATTATGAAATAAACAAAGCCGCAATGTATGCTAATGGCTGGAAGATATTGGCGAAAGTCGGCCATAGGTATAAGGCAAAATCTTTGATGTTCAGGTCGGTCAATAGTAGAAAGAAACTCGTGGAGAGCGTGGCAGCAGAGAGTCCTCAGAAGAGAAGCCCCCTTCAAGCGAGTGTGTTCGGCCCTTATCTCCTGACACTCTAGGGGGGTTGGGCCACACCCGGTTCATGACTCCGGATGTCCCTCTGCTTTTTTTTTTTTTTTTTCCCATCTTGGGATGAGCCATGGCTGGGATTCGAACCCATGCCCTTCTGGACATGCTCATTTCCACTTAATGACTCGCGCACTAACCACTGAGCCACAGGGACACCTGATATTTGTAGGAAAGTTTAAACCTTATGAAGTTCACTTTTGTTCCTCCTTGACCAGATCCAACTTGAACACCTCTCTGCCGCTTCTGCCATTGCTTTCAGGGCTCTGTTTTTTTTCCCTCCCTGCAACTGAGAGCTGTTTCATGAGGTTGTATGCAGACGTTCCCACAAACCCCCTAGCTCCAATTTCTGCAGTGAGGACTTTGACCTGATAGCCTTCTCTCCTCAGGCTGTTTGCCAGATCAGCATACTTTTCAGTCTTGTAGATTTGAGCTGCCTCCATTCTGTTCTCATATGGCACCGTGAGCTCGATCATGATCAGCTGCTTGGTTGACTGAGAGTGTACTACTATGTCTGGTCTCATGCCACTCTTGCTGATAATCTCTGGGTGACCATTCCATTCTGGGAGGTCTGCTGTGCACTCCCAGTCATCTGCTCCGTCCAGCAAACATTGATTTATCTGCTGTATGAAAATGCCGCTTTGTTCACCAAATGTATGTGGAAGGTAAGTGGAAGATGACAATGTTCGAGTATATACAGATATGTATACACACTAGCCATGTCAAGGTTTTTGAATTTGTTTCTTGTCTTCTCTGTGTGTTCTGTTTTCAAAGATCAATAGGCGACGCCAATATTGAATAAAGCTTAATCTATGTCTGTACAATTCTTCAACTGTTGTTAATGTGTGCGCATATCCGTCCAGGGCTCATGGGTAAGCTTAAAACTACGAGGGAAATTTCGTTGTTTGTTTTCTGTGTCTCGCGTCTGTATATGTGGTAGGTGAAAGGGTGCCATAGGCAGCACTAGTTTAACTAGTGTGCAACCATTTTTAATGAAAAAAAAGCTTCGGTCATTTGTCTGACGGGTCCGAAGGGGAATCTTGGATTGTGGTCGTTTTACCGACCTGGACCCGTGCCTTCCATAGGTAAACGGCGTAGTTTGTCTTTGTTTTACTCTTGGTCTACTACGGTCCTTGGAACTGTCCGTCTTGTTCTGGATTTTGTCTTTATTGCTGTTGTCCACTTGGTGTTTATTACTGGAACTGTCTTCACTGGTATAATGGTACTCTCATCATTGTTTTCAGTCGTGTTCTGTAAATTGTCTGTCGACGTAAGGTATGTTGCAGCGTGACTTGACGTTTTGGCAAGCATGCTACACACAGGATCCCTTGCCTTATGTCCGTGATTGTAACACTGTCTGCTCTTCACTGGGTTTCCAGTCTCTAGTGCTGGGGCCCTTGGAAAGGCAGTTACGGCATTCTGCATCCTGCTGCTGTCTGACCAACTTCTGTTCTTTGTGGTACAGACTGGCTCTGAACGGGCCAACCTGCACAGTTTTTTTTGGAGGGGTTCATTCGGAACTCCTATATAGAGGGAACGTCTCCCTGTTTTCCAGTGTTAGTATTTAGTGTATAATAACGAGGTTAAATCCTTCATCAGAGTGAGCCGATGCGTTGAGCGCCATCGATACTGTTGTGTCCACAGACTTTCTGTGCCGCGGCACACAACTCGTAGGTAGTAAATGTTTTTTGATCGAAAGCTGGAAGCTCATTGTTTATAACAAAAACAGGCAAAGAACGCTTACCTTCGTTCTCTATCTTGAACACAACACAACACCGTGAAGTAAACAAAACCCTCTATACACGCAGAAGTTGATGAAAGATATAATTACATAGTGCAAAAGAAAAAGGGGGGGGGGGGGGGGGGGGGGGGGGGGGGTGGGGGGGGGGGGGGGGGGGGGGGGGGGGTAGTGGGGAAAAAAAAAACCAGAAAAGCACTTGCACACCCTGATGATCTTTGAAAAAGAGATACAAGCAACCCTGAAAAACTTCCAGTGAATTTTGTAGACATAGAAATCGGTAAACAAGGCCTGTGATCAGAGCAGTGGGAAAAAAAAACACGTCCTGCTGACTTCAGCGGGAACGCTCGTCGCAGGTCGACTAGACCAAACTGATGCAGACTTCGTTTGCTGTCTAGGTCGACTAGACCTAGACAGCAAACGAAGTCTGCATCAGTTTGTGGAATTTCAATGGCAGGCGCACAGCTCATATTCTGTCCACAGGTATAGCCTGTAAATCATTTAATTTTGTCCTGCTGGTGCCACCGCATTCCCTTTCATCATTTCTTCCCGTCTCTCTTCTTTCTGCCATCCTCCTCTCCCCTCCCCTCCCCTTCCCTTCCCTACTCCCCCTCTCACTCTCCATCTCTGTCTGTCTGTCTGTCTGTCTCCCCCCCCCCCCCCCCCCTCTCTCTCTCTCTCTCTCTCTCTCTCTTCCTCGCTTTCCCCATATTTTTGCTGTCTGGCGCATATCCTGTCCCGGAATAGTTGGTAAATGATTTGATCTTCACGTGCTCTCCCCACCCTCCCACTCCCCCATCACCACCCCTTCATGCCCTCTGTCTTTCTAATATCTCCTCTCTCTCTCTCTCTCTCTCTCTCTCTCCTCTCTCTCTCTCTCTCTCTCTCTCCCTCTCTCTTTGTCACTGCCTTTGTCTCTCAGTCTCTCTCTCTGTCTGCCTTTCTCTCTTGTCTCCCTCCATTCTCTCATCTCTCATCTCCTGCCCTCCTCTCTTTCTCCTCCCCTCCCCTCTCTCCTCTTTTCTATTCTCCTCCTCTCTCTCCTCTCTCCCGCTCTCCCTCTCCTCCTCCTCCCTCTCTCTCTCAGTCTCCATCTCTCTCCTCTCTCTCCCTCTCTCATTCTCTCTCTCTCTCCCTCCCCCCTCTCTCTCTCTTCTCTCTCTCTCTCTCTCTCTCTCTCTCTCTCTCTCTCTCCCTCTCTCTCTCTCTCTCCTCTCTGTCTCTCTCTGTCTGTCTGACTGTCTGTCTGTCTGTCTCTCTCTCTCTCTCTCTCTCTCTCTCTCTCTCTCTCTGCCTGTCCGCATCTCTCTCTCTCATTGTATGTCTCTCCATCCCCCTATCTCTCTTATTCACTCTGTCTGTCTGTCTGTCTGTCTCTCTCTGTCTCTCTCCCTCTCTCTCTCTCTCTCTCTCTCTCTCCCCCTCTCTCTCTCTCTCTCTCTCCTCTCTCTTCTCTCTCCTCTCTCTCTCTCTCCCCCTCCCCCACTCCCTCCTCCCTCCCCACTCCCTCCCCCCCCCCCCCCCCCCCCCCCCCCCCCCCCCCCCCGTTTCTCTCTCTCACTGTTTATGGAAGGTTGTAAGCAGCTCCTAAGGTCAGTAACATTACAGATGTTTTGATTTAAACTTAATCACAGAAAAGAATCGGACCATTCTATTTTTCATCAATATATGTGAAGGTGTTGAGTGAGCAGAATCAAATCAAACAAAAAACCACACACACACACACACACACACACACACACACACATACACACACACACACACACACACGTGCTTTCCATTTGCCATATTTTCACGTTATGTGATACGCTCCCCCCCCCCCCCCCCCCCCCCCCCCCCCCCCCCCCCCCGGCCCCTTTCCTTCGCCAGCCCCCTATCCCTTTTTCAGTGATGATGATAGGGATGTTTTAAGTGTCTACTCCCCATCTTCCGCATGTCCTATACGAGTACTTCTCTCTTTTCTGTCATGCTGTTTTACTCGACCATTAGTTTTGTTTTCTTTTGTAGTCCATTTTTGTTTGTCTGTCTTCGTAACCCATTCATTTTTTTTTTTTTTTTTTAAGAAAATCTTTAAATTTTGTTTAGAGTTCCAGTTTATAACATGACCGTTTCCACGATCTGATAAGGCGAGTAGGTAGTTAGACTATATCTAGCACTAAATATCCCTTCTGTGTCCAAAATGGTCTTTTTTATAGAAGGGTTTAGTAAGATATATGGTAAGATTTTTTTCTTATCACATTATAAAGCTTTTGTGTAAGCTGGGACCAGACAATTCATCAAAGTGGCTTTCCACACAACTTTACTTGTCTTCAGGATGTCTGTAATTCAGCAATCATGTAATGAATTCATGTAGGCCAAACACGGTTTTCTGTGGCAGGACTTGATTTTTCATATGATGAAACCCTTCTCGCCCTGTACAGTAAAATAAAACTGTAATTGCACGTGTGAAATCTGTATAAATTCAATGGGCTTCATATACACTGGTAACGATGCTATCAAATACCGTGTTTTAAAGTTCCTTTAAGTTTCCGAACCCTTACTTTGTATCAATGGAGTTCCATCAAAAAACGGAAAACAAGGAGGTCGACCAGACCTAGACAGCAAACGAAGTCTGCATCAGATTGTGAAATTTTGTTATCAAGTGCGCAGCTCATACCCTGTCCCGGAGTAGTTGGTAAATAATAATTTTATTCCGCCGCCTTCTTTTCACGCCCAGCTCTTTCTTCCCTTCACTCTCCTTCGCTTGTGCCTACTGGCCCCCTTTGCCCACTCTTACACTAACCCTCTTCCTCCTAACCAACAACTCCCCCCCCCCCCCCCCCCCCCCCCCCCCCGCTTTGCTCCCTCCTTTTCTCCTTCCCCCATCTCCCCCCCCTCTCCTTCCCAGCCCTCCCTCCCTCTCTCTCTCTCTCTCTCTCAGCGCATGCGCTCCATGAATTACTTTTTGGTGTCGGTGTCGATCGATGAGCTTCCGTTCTTGATGAAAAGCTGAAAATTTGAATATGGACGAATAGAAGTGCCATCCTCCTGTTTGTTTTTCATGCTTGTGTTACTTTGTTTTGTTTTGGTTTGGTGTGGTTTGGTTTTGCTTGTGCGCTTACTTTTGTTCTATAGGTTATTATTATTTGCCATTTTTCTTCTTTTCTTTTTATTATGCTGCCACGCTTGTTTAAAAATATATATTAGACTTGTTACATATTTATTTATTTTGAATTCCCGTTCCCTGTGTCTCGGTGACACGACACGTATACTGGTCTCTGTGATCTGCTATATACAGCCTTCAACCAGGGTATGTTCTGTCGCATCCCGGCACCAGCAACGCACCAGAAATACCAATATCTGGTGTCGGTGGACCTCTCACTGAAGGTGGCGCTGCACTGCAGTTAAGGTTCTTCGATGGTGTCCCACAGGGGCAGTTCTGGTTTAAGACGTGCAGGAGACAACATTCTCGTGTGATTAAGCATGGGGCCAGGCAGAGTGACCGTCTCTGTTTGCATGTGGTTCAGACCGCTGCCGGGTCTCTTCACCGACAGTCCACATCAGTTTGTCAACACCAACGGCAGACACAAACTGAACGCTGGCGTAAAAAGTGAAAAAAAGGAAGCTGGGGGGGGGGGGGGGGGGGATTAAAAGTCCAGAGCATAATTTTTCTACAGGTTTTCATATAATTGAATTTTGGGCTGCGAGTGAGAATGATCACGTTCCATTTTGGTCTGATAAAACTAATGTTGATTTGTCTGTCTATCAAATTTAAAACCAGAAAACAAAAACGATTCAGCAGATTTTTTTCCCTTTAATTGCGGAAAGACGGAATAAGGCCAAAGGACAAACTGTTGCATTCTGGTGTCGATCCAAATCTAATGGCAAGTCTGTAGCTTTTTTTTTTTTTTTTTTTTTTTTTTTTGTTCACTCTCCTTAACGTATTGAGATGGTGGTGGCTTTTCCCCCAACATTAAAATCAAGCATATGACATGCTTTTGAATCTAGGAGCAAGTACGGGTTGATGCGGATCCGCATGACAAACCGGATCCATGAGCAAAGGACTGTTCGACCTTGACTTTAGGTCTACACTCTTCCAAATGCCTTTCTAGTTCTATATAGCGTTAAGCTTGACAATACTTTACCTATCATGTCATGGATTATATTTTTTGTAGATGTATGTGTGCAAAAGCTGCCAACCTTCTCCATTTTTTGTTCAGGAATTCTCCGCATTTAAAAACCATTCTCGAATCCAATCTTGAAGTTAGTCTCGAAATGAAAACTTCTGCAATACAGACGCAGTCTTAGTATATGATGAGAAAAAATTTTTGCTGGATAAAATGATGGCCTGGTGCCATCAGTCCAATGTACAGGAACGTGCCTTTCACTTCGAGTCGTGTGTTGGTCAGTTCAAGCGGGTGTACATGAAGAATACTGTCAGGTCAAATTAACATTGCCCCCTCGCGTCTACTGGTCCCTGGAGTTTTGACTCCACACACTTTTACTGCTATAATGTGTTTTTGCTTCTTTTCATGACACCACTCTGTAGTTTGTTCCTTTTTGTGTGGCCACAGACCTGACATTGTCGTGTTTAGTCGGCTATTAGAAGTAAGATATAACATGGATGTCAACGAGCCGCTCTGTTCATACCAGTGGGAGACAATAGAGCATAAAGAATATATTAAGATAGATTACGATAGATGATACCAGGTAGGACACACACACACACACACACACACACACACACACACACACACACACACACACACACACATATATATATATATATATATATATATATATATATATATATATATATATATATATACGTCTCTTCCCTCTCTACCTCACCTGCTGGCACTCAGGGAGGATCTCATGTGCTGACGAAGGCAAATAAAGCCGAAAATTTCATTTACAACTACGACAGCTTGTTGTCCTTGTGTCTTTTTTCTCTTTTGGATATATATATATATATATATATATATATATATAATCACACATAGACACGCGCGCACACACACACATACACACGCGCTCGCACTTACGCAGAACACACGCGCGCACACACACACACACACGCGCGCGCGCGCGCGCGCGCACGCACACACACACACACACACACACACACACACACACACACACACACACACACACACACACAAACACACACACAGGATCTTAGTAACAATTTCAGGAATATTCATGAGTTCTACAAACTACAGTAACTATTCTTTTGGGTTTTTTTTTTTTTTCAGTTTCAAATCCTTTCCAAGATAGGAAATATGTGGATATGTTATTTATTGTAGCCATATTAAACAACGTCTGGCCAGCATCATCATTGTATCTTTTAAACATGTTTGTCTTACATCCATTCCAATGAAACAATGATTTTGGTCGGTTTTGTATATTAGAGAGACGGTGGAACAACCGTTTAATAAAAGTTTCTCTTGTTCTGTCCAGAATTGCTGTGCGCCAACATTGTCAAACATATCTGTCAAGCACAGGACTTTCCTTTTCCGACGTTTGCTGTGCTATGATACGAATGACGAAGTGTAGGCATTCTCAACATCCAAGAATTCTGTCAATACTTTTTTTTTTTGGGGGGTGGGGGGGTGGGTGTGGGGGGTGGGAAGATGATATCATGATACCATTGACCTTAGCAGACTCCGCGAGGGCTTATCTCAGTCATCCAAAATAGCTTCAGCTCCCTCCGCCTTTAGAGACCGTCTGGGTGAGAACTATGCTGTCTGGGCCAAAACACAGGTCCTCACAGGGTGTTTGGTTTGTTTGTTTTGCGTGAAACCGCTGTCGGGGTCACACAGGGGGTTTTTTTCAGGCGGTTCAACCTCTTTCGACCGCCTTCTTTCCTCCGAACCGAAGGCAGACAGACTCGCGTGCCTGTGTTTATATTTTTGTTGTTTTCCGCGGCCCGCGTGCCGTCACTAGAGTTGTCTCCCCACCCGACAGGTCGTTCCTTTTAACCTTCCTCAGGCTGTGGGGTCCAAAGTCTCTCCAGTAGGCTAGCTCTTGTGTTTGTTTACTGTGAATGGCGAGCTTCTTATATCTATCTTCATTCAGTGCGCTCTCTCTCTCTCTCTCCTCTCTCTCTGGAATTCTTACATGCTTCTCCCCCCCCCCCCCCCCCCCCCCCATTCCCTCACCATCCCCTCACCCGTCAGTTGGGCAGTAATGCGGTCCGCAAGGTTATGTGGAAGTTCGTGGGTGGTTAAACCTCTGCATGGTCTTTATTCTGTGCGCATGGCTTTGGGTGGCCATGTATTCTCAGCACCTCAAATTAGCGAAGGCGGCGTTGGCGAGGGGTATAAAGCACGGCCACCCAAGGGCCAGGCGGCGAAGAGGATTAAAGGAAAGAAAGAAGGAAAGAAAAGAAAGCGTGAGCTCGATTCACAAAGAGTATTTCACATGAGAATCCAGCAATACGTGGATGTCGAAACTGAACGCTGGGCGACGAGGTTAATTACATGAAAGTTGTCTTTAAAAATGAAAGTTCCATCCTTCAAAGAACATCCGTATCTTTCGCAGATAACCATATGACACATTTAGAACGCCGTTTATCAATCTTTATCTACTCCACCCTGCCTCCTCCACCCCCACCCCTTTCATATCTGCGAGGGGGAGTATCCAACCAGCACTACGGGTTTTTTTTTTTGTGTGTTTGTTTTTTTGTTTTTGTATTTTTGTTTTTGTTTTTTTTTTAATTGTTTACATCGGCTGTTCGGAACCGAAGTCTTCCCACGGTATATGCTTTCTGTAATTTTTGCTACATCTTTCGGCACCCATTGCCTGAGCTATTACAGGATGCTGTTATACACAATGTTGGATAGCGCGACCTGGTGTAGCAGGCCACACGCTACCCCGTCCAGAGTAGCCACCCACAGAGAAAGTGGCCTAGTCCAGAATATGCCCCCATATAAACTGTCCTGTGCCAGAAAATACCCCGGATATAACCAAGCCAGGCTACTTTATACTCGGAGTATAGTTTGATCAACTCAGTTTATTTCTTCTGGGCCATGTTATACCCCCTTCCTTTTCCCTTGAAATACATTGATATTTGAAGGGGTATGAATATTGCCAAGAAGCGCAACCTCAGGAAATGGGGAAATTGAGAACACCGTAAGAGAATTTTTTAACATGACATTTACCCTGTCAATGAAAATTTATATTCGAAAAAGAAAAATTCCAAAGCAGGCAATGTCCTTGTTGCTTGCATGAAATCATTGTTCATGAAAATTGTATTACTACGAATTCAAATTTTTGGATATGGAAAACCAGTTTGAAACCGATATTATGTTTGACCGTGAAGTTGCTCTAGTGTACTTTGATTGCTGTTGATGAACATATGCATTGAATAATTTTATAGGCAGTGTGAAAAATATAAGAAAGAATAAGAAAAACAAGAAAGACAAAGAGGATGTTGAGGAAAAAGGTCCCCATTAAAAAAATAAAAGAGAGAGGACAGAATGAAAGGAAGTGGAAAAAAAAGGACATCAATTTCGCGTGCACACACACTCATATCCACACACGCGCATGCGCGCGAACGCACGCATGCAAGCACGCACATATACACGCACGCAAGCATGCGCGCGCACACACACATACACACACTCTTACACGAACACATACACACACTCTTACACGCGCGCGTGCACGCACGCAACACACACACTCACACACACACACACACACACACACACACACACACACACACACACACACACACCACACACACAGAGGAAATGACGGTTCAATAATTCATTTTGCAGACATTTTGGGGCAAAATTGAAATACCCTCTGGTTAGAGCAATAACCGAAAGACTCATTCTCAGTCCAAAAAGGGATAAATATCCTACTGCATAAAGGGAAAAAATTGACAAAAATGACCTATTAAAGTATAGACCAGTTACCTGTACACGCACGCGCGCGCGCGCGCGCACACACACACCACACACACAACCACACACACACACACACACACGCACGCACGCACGCACGAATTCACGCGCGCGCGCGCACACACACACACACACACACACACGCACGCACGCACGCACGCGCGCGCGCACGCACGCACGCACGCACACACACACACACACACACACACACACACA
The DNA here is from genome assembly GCA_016801955.1 of Conus betulinus. Taxonomy (NCBI): domain Eukaryota; kingdom Metazoa; phylum Mollusca; class Gastropoda; order Neogastropoda; family Conidae; genus Conus; species Conus betulinus. Next base: position 209,639 of record JADBJO010002285.1, read on the forward strand.
CACACACACACACACACACATCAATTGCAGAAGAACTGCTATGCGAGGTGCACACAACCCATCACGTCATAATTAACATTATGATCGTTGAGGTTTAGCATCCCCGACTAATTAACGAATGAGCTGTTATGCCTCCTCTTTCAATGTCTATGGCTGCGTATAATTAACAGAAAGGAAACAAGCTGTGCTATCTTACTCAGAGTTTTGGCTTGTGGAAACGCACTGATAGTCTAACCGTCGGGGAGAATGGACAGGTAGGACGGGGGGTGGAGTGGAGTTGCGATTTCGAAAGGGAGCGGGGGGAAGGGAATGGAAGGGGGGCCGCAGACCCCATGCCATCCTGTCGCGAAAACACATTACGACCGTTAGCAAACCTGTTGTTTGTTTGTTTTGGGGGGGTGGAAAAGGAATGAAAGAGCCCACCAACGACGACGATTTGTCATACCTCGTCTTAGACAATTCAGTCGCAGCCATCTCCGTCGGGAAGCGTCATGTATTCTCTGAAGTACCCTTGCCAAAACAGGCGGAGAAACTGAGACAGTTGAGGCAAAAACACAGGATCTTGCGGCAGGCGGACCTATCTACCACCTTGCATGCAAAGTGTTCTGAAATTGTCCAAACATATACTGACGCATATCGAGGTGGCCAGTCCAGAGATTCGGTTTGATTTAGCCTCGTACCGTAAAAGACTGGACTAGTTCCTTGACATACAAGTCCCTGTTTGCTGAATGTGTTCAGAGTTTCCATCCTTCAAAACAATTTTCACCGACGATTCCAAATCTGAGGAGAAAGTTGCCTCTGCTGTGTTTTGTGCAGTAGACCCCCTTCAGACATGTACCGAACACATTCCCGCCGACAGCTCCATCTGCACTGCTCAGTTGACTGCCTTGGTCCTGGCTTTAAAAATGGTCTGTAAATCCAAACATAAAGATTTCCTCATATTATCAGACTCCCGTTCTGCTTTGGAGGCCATCGCCGGCCGTAATCTCAAGTACCCTCAGCTGCTGAAAGATTTCGAACTGTACACCTCTCTGAAATCAGATAGATACAACAGTTTTTGCTTGGGTTCCCAGCCATGTGGCATTCGAGGCAGCGAGGTGGTTGATCAACTTGCCAAGAGTGCCACAAAGGAAAAGTTAAGCACGTTATCTATCCCTCACACTGATCTCGAACCCAAAACACAGGCTTACGTCAAAGACCTCTGGAAAGAGGAACTCGCAGCGGATAACAAACTATTCAAAATCCGTCCAAACCTGAAGGAGTTTTTGCCATGTTCCAGAGGCGGCCGGAAAGAGACGAAACAGTCTTGTGGCGTTTGCACACAGGCCACTCGTTTTATACCCATTGTTATCTTTTAAAAGGTGAAGAAGCTCCGTGGTGCATTCCATGTCATGTACCACTCACAGTGAAACATATCTTTTAGAGTGTTGGGGCTTGCACGTTGTGAGACGTAAACACTTTACAGCAGACTCCATGAAAACTTTGTTCAGAGATGTCCCACCTGACGTGATCTTTGAATTTCTGGAAGAGATTAACATTTTTCATCTGATCTAGGATTTTTACGGATGAAAGATTGTTAACCAAGTTTCTGGCGCGTTTTTAGAAGGTGTATTTTAAAGTGATGTGTGAATGGTGGGTGTGTTTTGTTTTTGTTTTTGTTCGGTTGTTGTTGATTTGTGAGTTGATCTTAACGTGGTGACAGCCCTGATATGGCCCTTTGCGGGTCGGCTGGGCTGTAAGCAACATTACCTTAGCTTACCCAGACGTAGAGGAACGCTGCGCTGTTGTTGTTTCACTGATCTAATTCACTTGCTCTGCGCCAATCAAAACGCGTTCTTACCATTTAGAGAATGAGGACACAACAGACATAATATCACATGGATGGTTTAAAGCAAAACTTACGATGGTTCACTTCAGTGGAGCGTTAGCTGGTAAAACTCGTGCGCGCGCGCGTGCACACACACACACACACACACACACACACATACACACACACATGCGCGCGCGCACGCACGCACGCACGCACACACACATACATACACAAACACACACATACATACACAAACACACACACACACACACACACACACACACACACACACACACACACACACACACACGCACACACACATACATACACAAAACACACAACACACACACACACACACACACACACACACACACACACACACACACACACACACAGGATCATGTGTTCACTCAGAAAGAGAGAGAAGAAGAAGGGAGGAAAGGAGTGAAGGAAGTGATAACGACACACGTTATTGGCATTAGGATTTCTTTTTTTTTTTTTTTTACATCTCCAGTGAAAGTGGGACACATGGGACTACGGAAAAAGGAACTAAAAATAACAACGCATCTGTAATAGCAATCAAAAACTTGGATCGAGAGACAGACAGACAGACAGACGGACAATCATGAGAAAGAATGAATGGAATTATAGACAAAGGAGAAAGAAAGACATCCTCTTGCTTTGGGCGATAATTCTTTCTCGCTTAATGTGAGTGTAATCGGAGAGAGAGAGAGAGAGAGACGCAGACAGACAGACATGCAGACTGGCTGACTGAAAGAGAGAGAGAGAGACAGACAGACAGACACAGACAGAGAGATAGAGACAGAGAGAGAATGTGTCTGTGTCTGTGTGTGCGCGCGCGTTGATGCGCGTATGCGTGCGTACGTGTACGTTTGTGCGTCCCGTGCTTGTGTCTTGTGTGTGCGTGGTGCATGTGTGTGTGTGTGTGTGTGTGTGGAGGACGGGTGTGGTCAGTGGGATTCACGGAGATGGGGAGATAGTGTGCAAGCGGATGTAAATGTTTTTTGTTTTTTTTCTGCGGTGTCCACAGA
>JADBJO010002285.1:220000-326926 GCA_016801955.1 Conus betulinus
GGGGTGTCCCTAATTATGAATTCCCGGGATAAGAAGGCAGTGTACAGGACTTGTTACAGAAGGGGGGAAAGAAGAGGGAGGATGGTGGCGGGTGGAAGGAGGGGAGTATGTTTGCATCGAACTGTCGGTTTCCCTGGATAATGAGAGCAGTGTACCAGACCTGTTGAATGAGTGGGGGTGATGGGACGGAAGGGTTTGGATGTCCCCAACAAATTGTTAGTTCCCCGGGATGATGAGGACAGTGCGTTGGACTTGCACAGGGATGGGGGTGGTCGGAGAGTGTTGGGAAGAATATATCCCCCAACGAACTGTCAGTTCTTCGACGTGATAAGGGCAGTGTACTAGACTTGTTACAGTATAGCTTTTTGGATGCGCGTGCGGGGATGCTGTCCCCCTCCCCTTATCCTCTCTTCTCACTGTATCCCTTTTCTCCCCTTCACGCTTGTTGTAGCATGCATTAAAACTGTGATACATGTTCTTGAACAGATGCTTCTTGGCTGGAATGCCTCACTGTGCTAGTCCAAAACAGACGTCCGAGCTGTTGTCGCGCGTTGCGAGCAAAAAGCTTTACCCGATATTGTAGCTGTGAAGATACCTCCAAAGATCAGGACTTAGCCTTCACCCCACTGGTTTCTATTGCAACCCGTCAGCGCTTGCGTTGGTAGGTTGATGATAAGCATTGGGGTTCACTGGCCTGACATCGTATGTCCCCCGCCCCGTGTGTCGTTTAATGTTGTCCATTGTTGACAATAAATCGCTCCTGATCTTTCCTTTGTAATCTTCGCCATAGTTATTTTTCACCCGTGTCTTTTGCTTTGTTTCCAGCTGTTTATTTTCCGTGATCCGTTTGTTAACAAGGTTTTGAACAACTAGTAAACTGATGTAAACGAAACTTTGTTAAAAAAAAAAAAAAAAAAAAAATTGGATGAGGCCCAGGGACGAGCCAATAAATTTTGATGCGGATCTGTGTTGCCGATCCTGTATACAAGATTACTCACAAATTTTCCACTGAACATGAGCATCACAGGACTGTACTCTACGCTTACTTTCATAATATGTCCCGGCGTCAACCAAGCCCGAGTGATACAGACACCTAGAGTGCTGGTCAGGAAATTTAAGCAGCACTCTCAGAAACGCATCCATTAAGTAGATTAACTCGACTGTGTGGTCCCAGTCTTTCTAATTGAGCCCGTAGCAAACTCAGCCGGTCGAGACAGAAAAATCCCACGTGGCTCTGATGGGAATCTTACCCACGACCTTCCAGCCGGGAGTCCGCGATGCTAACCACTTCACCACGGTGGCTGATATTAGTTACAACTTTTTTGTCAAGACTTTAAGCCAATCATAGTAACACTGGAAGCAAATACAGAGGCAAACTACTTTCACTCTATCTGATTAGATCGTACTCTCCACTCTGGTACAGCCTATTGCACTTGGAGTAACGGGGAGAGTCTCTTTACTCATCCATACTATTTAAGCATTAGCTTCAAAAATCACTGTCCACAAAACGGTAATTTTTTTTCATATTTTCCACCATCAATGACTGCCAATCCACAAGAGCAGTCCATCTGATTGAGGAACTTCGATGATCCTTCTCGCTGTTGGGTGACTTTCGTGACGACTCTCGTCTATGGGGTAGTGTAGAAACTTCACCATAGGGTCTTCTGCAGGATTCAGTCTTTGAGTTTGGCCTGTGTTTTTTGAACGTCGATCACTCTGATTGGTTTGCTCACGACGATCTGCATGGACTTCCAGTTATTTTGAAATTTAACATTGCGAAAAGACCTAAGATGCTCCAAACATCCTGCTTTAATTCGGACCACAAACAGACACAAAATCTGCGCAAATATCGACAGCATACCATAAGCGGGCAATATTTGAGACCCATCAGCATCTGCGAGCGAAGTGTAGATATAGTCATAAAATGAGCATACGTCAGTCTTGCAGAAATTTGTGCTTCAAGCTGACTGCAAAATTTCCTGAGAAAAAAAAAAGTCTGGAAAATAATAGAAATTACAGGGACAAAAGGGAACCAGTATATCTATCATTTCCACTGATCACGTCCAGTACTTAAAAACATCCTTTCAGAATTCAGTGAACCTTCTTCGAGTTGTAGTCCACACGGATTGATGAGTGTATAAGAAACTCTTCCCTGTCTTTACAGGGCTTTATTCATCCGAATTCCGTTACGTCTGTGCCATTTTGTGGTTCTGCAAGATTCTTTGTTTTTATCTCTGAGATGTCGGTTCCAGAGTATTAACAGCTTTTGTTCAGTCTGGGGGCATTCCACATCACCCCTGCGCACACTGTACACAGTGACAAGAGAAGCAACCCTTTCCAATCATAGATTGAAGTTCACCTTGACTAGTGTCTGACCAAATTCTCTTAATCTAAAATCCCAGCTTTTTGACTGTTTTCGACCCTAATTCCAAAACTATGTAAAAAAAAAAAAAAAAATGTTCTGTCCCACCCCTAGTAATATGGATTCTTCCTCATTCTAAAAGGCTGACATTAAGTTTGGAGTTGAATGCGTTCTTTCAATATATCTGAACAATTCACCATGTGCCTATGAAATACTGAAGATTCCACCATCTCTCCGGCATAAATGACTTCTTTGTGTGTGTGTGTGTGTGTGTGTGTGTGTGTGTGTGTGTTTAGCTTTCTTAAAGATTTTCATCTTTTCTATGAACATTTATTGACGGTTCAAAGTCTGAAGGAATTGCTTCTGCCGCTCGTTGCTCAACTGCTGTTATAGAATTTTCAAAACCCATTGCCTCTGACAACTCCATCTACACTTCTGATGCCGGTGTAGCTCTCAAGATACATTACCAGTCTGGACAGAAGGATTTTCTTGTCCTTTCAAACATCCCCGTTGTGCTGTGAAGGCCATTGCTGCCGTAACAACGATCCTGTTGCTTAATTCCTTGGCCATGCTGGCTTTCGAGGCCTATCAACTTGCCAAAATGCCACAAGTAAAGAATTGTCTGAATGATTTCATCCCAAAACAGATTTGAAACCCAAAGTTCATAGCTGTCTCAAAGACTTCTGGCCAGAGGACTGGAACAAACAAGTGGACAATAAACGTTTCAGATCCGTCCAAATCTGAAACATGTTTTGTCCAAATGCCATGGTGACCACACAGAGGAAAAGATTTGTGCATTACACACAAGCCACTTTTTTTTTTTAAGTTGAGGCAGCTCAGTGGTACACAACATCTGATGAACACTTATTATGAAACATATTCGCAGAAGGTGTTTGGATTTGCATGACTTTATACACCAAGGCTTTATAGTACACTCCATGAAAAATGTTATTCAGAGATGTTCCACCAGGTGCCATTTTTGTTAGAGGCACATGGTTTTCGTTTGATCTAAGATTTTGAGTAAAACACATTCAGTTTTAAACCTGTTCTCACTGGCATGCGTAAATAGGTAAATGTCTTGTGTATGTGTGTGTGTGTGTGTGTGTGTGAGAGCGCGCGCGTGTGTGCGTGCGTGCGTGTGTGTGTATGTGTGGCGATGGGAGGGGGGGGGGGGTTAACAATGGCATTTTCTCAGAAGTTAAAAGTATCAGCATAACTACAGGTTGTCAGAATGATAAGTAGAAGTACGTTCTTTCCGGTCATCACCAACATGAAGATGTCTACCACTGGTACCGACCGTAGATCTGCCATTAACGTTTTCAGCACCATTCATTGTCACAAAATTTGTTCTTTGAAATTGCGACCATTTACAATTACTGTTTTATGTGCTTGATAAGGGATATCTTTTACTATGTCACAGACAGACATTGTTATAAATCTTAAGTTAACGCTACCATCAAGATCGGCTTTTTCTGTGATTTTATACCTGGCAGAGGTGAAGATATAGACAAGTATACTGCTATACATAGAACGAAGATGGGTATCTTCATGAGAGAGTTAGATCTTTCCAGACTTGGCTAGGCAAGTCTTTATGAGTTTATCATTTGTTGTGAAACCGGTAAAGCTGCAATAAACCAACTGATAATAGTTTTTTTTTTTTTTTATTGTTATTTCAAGAATGACAAATCTTTACAATGATTACCGGGATGCATTGTATTGGGAAAATGTTAGGCAACATGCCCTAATTAGAGGAAATTATAAATGCATGCAGTATCATCTCTCTCTCTCTCTCTCTCTCTCTCTCTCTCTCTCTCTCTCTCTCTCTCTCTCTCTCTCTCTCTCTCTGTGTGTGTGTGTGTGTGTGTGTGTGTGAGGAAAATGTGTGTGTGTGTGTGTGTGTGTGTGTGTGTGTGTGTGTGTGTGTGTGTGTGTACTATGCGTGTTCGTGTGTGTGTGCTATGCGCGAGTGTGTGTGTGTGTGTGGAGGGGAGAGGGGCAGATGTCTGTGTGTGATGTTAGAGTGGTTAGGCTCCAGGACATTCGATTTTCTTTCCGTGTGTGTGTGTGTGTGTGTGTGTGTGTGTGTGTGTGTGTGGTATGCATGTGGTGTGTTTGTGTGTGTGCGTGCTTGCGTGCGCGCGCGCGCGCGCGTGTGTGTGTGTATGTGTGTGTGTTTGTGTGTGTGTGTGTGATGGAATGTACATGCCACTCTCCTACCTCATTTGTCCCACCCTTGTGTGGCATGTGACATGTAGGTATCGCCTTTTAAGGAGCGTGTTCGTAATGTACTGGTTGGTTGGAAGACGTATGGGAGGGAGGGGGGTGGGGGTGGATGGGGGCTGGGGTTGCAGACAAGGAATTCATTTTGACTTTTTTTTTTCAACCCTAATTTTTTATTATCCCATCTTCTCTGCCGCATCATTGGCATTGCTACCACGCCGTTCATTCCGAGCCCACCCCCCCCCCCCCCCACCCTCCATACACCGCCACAGCTCGGCCCGTCCCGCCGCAGCCCCGGCACGGGCAATCCACGAGAAGCAGCCAGTGTCAAGTCGTCAAGAGGCAACCCGCCGGAGGAGACACTGTGCTGCTGCCGAGTCACTTCGATGGTGTTCGGTAGTGCCTGTTCTTATCCAACATACGCAGGACACCACCTAATAAGCCCCTTACCGACGATAACAACTGCTTAATCGCCGAGCCGGCGTGAGTGAGCTCTCCCTCCGGAGGCTGCCACCAAGTCCGTCCACGACAGCCCCCATGAATTTGCCGAGACCGGTGCCCCGACAAATTCAAGCCAAAGCCAAAGACGTGGAGAGGATTTAGAAAGTGTGGTCACCATAAATGCAGGGTATGAACGGCCACAGAACTTAAGATTTTTCTTTTGTAATGCTGTTCGATGAGAATGAGGATTAATGAATTAAGATGATGCTACGGATTCCATTCCGGTCTGAGACTGCATGACAGGGCTGTATTCTATGCTTACTTTCATGATAATATATCCCGGCGTCAGCCAGGCCCGAGAGATACAGACACCTAGAGTGTTGGTCAGGAAATTTGAGCAACTCTCAGAGACGCATCATTTTGTGGATGAAACTCGACTGTGTAGTCCCTGTCTTCCCAGCTGAGCCCGTAGCAAACTCAACTCTGGACAGGAGCCGGTCGGGACAGAAAAATGCCACTTGACTCGGATGGAATCGAACCCACGACCACCCAGCCGGGAATCCGCGACGCTAGCCACTTCGCCACGGCGGCTGGTTTTCAACCCTAATTTGGACAGCGCTATCGGCTGAATTGTAAACAACAGGAAGAAAAAGAAAGTAACTACCAAGCTCACACGCGCGCGCGCGCGCACACACACACACATACACGCTTGCGTGCGCGCACGCACATGCACACACACACACACACACACACACACACACACACACACACACACACACACACACACACACACACACACGCATACACGCACGCACGCACGCACGCTGATCAAGCTTATGGGCATGAAGTTTATTGGCCAAATTTAAAGGAAACTTCCGAACCCTGATGGCGAAAACAGTTATTGGCAGTTGTTTCCAAGGGAGCTTGAAAAGGTAAGGACATCTGGACGTGTGCTTTTGTCTTTACCTCTGGGATTTTAACCTAACTGGCATTCGGTGCGATGTCAAGTTGACATGCTGAATGCACATTTGAACGAGCTCAGGTTCATAGAGAGGGTGCCACTCCGGATATAGCACAAAGCATTAACATTTGAAAGGTTGTATTCGATTCTGTTTGAAATTTGTAGCCAGTGGCGACGGGGGGAAAAAAAAAGACACGTGTTTGAGTTTAGAAGATTTGAATCCAAGATGGACAGCTTTGTTGAAAATTTTGTGGAGCCAACAAAGCAGATGTTCGGCGATGTTAGAAGGAAAGGAATAGAAGCCATCAATTCTAGATAGCACAAAAAGCGTATACTAATGTGTTTTCCTTTCTGTTGATAATGGAGGGAGCTAATCCTTTGTTACTACAGGCTCTGCAAATATGCAATCATACATATGTTTTGCAAATGCAAGATATACTTCAGGAGTGTTTGTTTGCATTTTGTTTGTAAACAGCGCGCGCGCGCGCCTACAACACAGAGAGAGAATGACAGACAGAAAGGAAGAGAAAGAGGGTGTGAATAGGAAGGAGGCGGCGATGCATAGAGTGTAACTAAATGCACGTGTAAGTGTTAACCGAATTTTTATTTCTTGATCTTGCAGCAAATTACAGATTTATCGATCTGACAAAATAGAAATTGTGTCTTAATGATATAAAACCACGTTAAAATCATTATATCAACTTGTGTGAGCTTCGCATGAACACACAGGTACTCGCGTCTAGCCTCCATGCCACACACACACACACGCACGCACGCTCGCACACACACACACAACACCACGCACACATGTACGTACTCGCGAACTATATTTCAAAACATTTTCCAGACTAAAAACGGCTGGAAATCACTAGAATTCAGGAATATCAACTTTCTCACTACAAAGTCAGACGTGCTTAGACAAAATCATTGCAACCAGAACTTTTATTCAAAACATTTCTAAAAAGTCCCATAGTGATCCTGATGTACGTATACTTTGTAGACATTACAACAGCAGAGCGGCTGTGATATGTAGTTTCACCCATTAATCTATCCTTCTCTTTGCATTTTTTCCTCCAACGCTGCAAACCAAAACAGCAACAGTAATAACTCTAACATTATCATCACTAAAAGCGGGAAAAATGTTTTAGATCACACAATTACTTGAAAAAGGAAGTTTTGAAAACTAAAATCGCCATACAAAAACAGCTGACGCACATTTACATCAAATATGAAATCAGTCCAATCATGGTGCCCAGTACTGTTTTTCGTCTTTACAAAATAGCAGATTCCAATCCTGAACTGCGTTATCAGTTTCAAAAACTATACCATACAGATACACAACAAGTACAGTGAGTTCCTTGGCTGTGAACTTCTGAAAAGGTTGACTCTGTACACACAGAAAGTGAGATGAAATCAATTTGAGTCTTGTCTCCTAACTACAAGGCAAGGTATCTATCAAAGGTGATCGACGTTTGTTACTCTTACTTAAGAAAGATGCATCCAACAAATCGATCCACTGCAATATTAAGGATAAGAACAGAAGTCCATAAATGTTTAAAATGTTACCTACAGACTAAATGAGTAGTCATTGTGAGTAATCCCTGTAAAACTAGGATTAAAAAAAAGACATGACACAAGTGTGTAGTTAACCAGAAGAAAGGGGAATTAAGCTCGTCATTGAAAGGTGACTGGGGACTGTATTAGAAAGAACAAGGCAGAGCAATCATCTCCTTAAAAAAAAAAAATAATAATAAAAAGGTACTTGCTTCCTGTTTACATGTACGGAATTTTCGTGATCGATAGTGTTTAGAAAAGAATTATTGGTTGCAATAATTCCAGAACTTCTTTAATTAAAAAAAAATAAACTCATATTGTATAGTTTTCTTCTTCTTCTTCTTCTTCTTCCTTAAAAGCTGTTGCACTCAAAAATGAGTAGGTCACCAGCGCGCATGTTAAAAAAAGAGAATGCGACTCAGCCTGTTGGCCCCTGGAGCAAAATTTGGCAACAAGGGGTCGCACATGGTATTTGAAAGGTTAAAAGCAATGGCCAGGTTAAGGCCAAGGTAACCATAAAATATACGGGGAAGTTAAAATAGAAAAGTCGATCAATATGCAGATCTCAAGATTGTCATATCATTTGATTTTTAAAAGAGACTGCATTTGTGGCAATCTTGATGGCACCCGGCAGTGAGTTCCACAGCCGTACAGAACTAGGATAAAACGAATGTAAATGGCTGACAATATTTGATGCAGGTATGGGATAAGATTGACCGCCATTCCTGGTGCTACTTTTGTTAAATGCTAGTTAGTTGTTCCATTGGGATGTCAATTAGTTTAGCTCTGCCTTTGAAGAAGGTATTAAGTTTAATAAAGGCTGTTTCTCTCTCTAAGGGTTTCCATTCTAATTTCTTCATGTTCTTCCTAGTATTCCCTTTCTCTCTGATATGGTTCCCTGTTACGAACCGTGCTGCTCTCTTCTGAGTCTTTTCGAGGTTATCAATGTCCTTTAGATTGTAAGGATCCCCAAACTGAGCAACCATATTCCAGTACCGGTCTAACCAGTGTTTTATAGCCGTCGTCCTTAACCTTTTGGGGGCAGTCGTTGATGTTCCTGTCTAAGAAAGCTAAGATGTTGTTTGCTTTCTTACATACTAAATTGTAATGTTCTTTGCATTTGAGACGACTATCTATAATGACGCCTAAATATTTTGCAGCATTGGTTTCTTTAAGAATCGCATTGTGAATAGAGTATTCTGATCTAGTTGGTGAGCGTTTATTACATATACACAACTTGGCACTTCTGGGGATGAAATTCGATCTTCCAAGTTCTTTCCACTCTTGTAAAGCGTTTAGATCTTCTTGTAGAATGCGTGTATCATTCTTGCTTCTGATTGTTCTATATACTTAGAAATGCGTGTGTATCATTCTTGCTTCTGATTGTTACATATACTAAGCTGTCATCTGCAAAGAGCCTTATAATAGTTCCAGGAGAGAGATTTCTACTTGTGTCATTTATATAAACTAAAAGAAAGCAAGGGCCCCAGAACAGTTCCCTGTGGTACACCTGACAAGACTGGTTTACAATGGGATGACGACCCTTCCACAGTAATTTTTTGTGTTCTCCCAACGAGGAATTATCTAGACTATTTTAGCAAAGAACCGCCAATGCCGATGTGTGTTTTAATTTAAGTAGCAGGCCCTCATGGTCAACTTTATCAAAGGCTTTAGAAAAGTCTAATAAAATTGCATCTATTTGCTGTCTGTTGTTAAGACAGTTATTAAAATCATTGAGACTTGTAAGTTGAGTCTCACAACTCCTTCGTCGTCGTCTAAAACCCATGCTGGGCGTTATTTAAGAAGTCATATTTGTCAAGATGGTGCATTATGCTACTATGTATTATATGTTCAAGTAATTTTGCTGATATGGATGTAAGAGATACAGGTCTGTAGTTCTCTGCTTTTGCTTTGTCACCCTTTTTGAATAGAGGGACAATGCTAGCATCTCGACACTCATCAGGTATTACTCCCTGGTCCAGTGAAGCTTGGAAAAGTAGTTCGTATACCTCGGTTAATTCATTGGCACATAATTTTAAAAGCTTGCCAGGAATGCCATCAGGACCAGTAGCTTTATTTTCATCGATGTTGGTCAGTAACTTAAATACTCCAGCTTTGCCTATTTTGATATTTTGTATATTTCATGGAGCTTATCATCATCCTTTAGTCTAACATTAATTAGAGGCTTGGGATTTGAGAAAACTGAACAAAAAAACTGATTGTTTAGTAAGTTTGCTTTTCCTTCAAGGTCCTGTATTAGGTTATTCTGATTATTCTGGAATCCCAGTATTGTCCTGTCTCTTACTCCTTACGCAAGACCATAATTTTTTGTTTTGATGATCACCATCTGAAATCATCGAATTAACATAATTGGAGTGGGCAAGCCTACATTCCTTCTGACACCTTCTCTTAATATGTTTATACCTAATCAGTAATCTTTCTGAATTAGCGTGTAGTTTCAGTTTCTTAAAGAACCGATGTTTCCTTCTCAGCAGCAAACGTTTGGTTTTTGTAGTAATCCGTGGCTGGTGGTTCTTGCATGAAGTTATTTTAGTTGGTATGGTGTCATCCATAACCAATTCCAAGTTAGTTTTTATGCACTTCCAAAGGTCATTGACATTATCCTCAGCACTATGAGACCTCAAAAAAAAAAAAAAAAAAAAAAGACGACTGGAATCACGAGTTTCCCTGCGTAATTTTGGTAAGTCTGCTTGATTCCAGAGTCTGATGGTACGTTTAGGGGGTTTTCTTCGAAAAAGGTTGAAAGTTGCTCTCTAAAGAGAATTATGTCATGATCACCCAGGCCTGCAATTAATCCTGATTGCCTAAAGCGCCTGGACAATTGGTAAAAAGCAAATCCAAGAATTTATTGCCATGTGTTGGTATTTCAACTGACTGCACTAACCCAAGGTCTTTGGTGGTATCAAAAAAACTGAGAATTAATGTTTTTATTATATTGATTACTAAGTATGGCACCTTCACGTCAGTCGATATCAGGTAAGTCGAAGACTCCACCAGTCCATAATATTGCCTTCTTATTGGCCAAAACAATGTCAGAAATGTCTTTGCAAATAGATGAACATACATTTTCATCTGAGTCTGGAGGTCTGTATACTGATCCAACAATGACAGGTCTCTTATTCTTAATATTAATCCTATAAAATAAGCTCTCACTATTTTTGCCTTGATGTAAAACTCACTGGCTGGGTTCTTCCGAATGGCAATCAAGACTCCCCTACCTCTTTTCCAAGTCTGTCCTTTCTATAAATATGAAATTCCTCCATTAGAAGCTCACTGCTGGATGTTCCAGTTTCTAGTCAGGTTTCTGTTCCAATTACAGCATCAATGTTTTTTTCCGTGACTAAAAATTACTGAGTTCTTCTTTTTTCTTGATAAGTGATTGAAAGTTTACAACTATGCATTTAAGTTTGTCTTTTTCTTTTGATAATTTGAAGTTGGGTTGCACTTTATGATTAGGGATTTTTTCAGTTGTAGAATCAGGGGTGGATGCAAACTTAGGACAAAATTTCAAGGAGTTTTCTTTGGGAATCGGTCTGGTGAAATAAGGCCAAAGCGGTTGCTTTCTGAACTGCAATCTTCAATAGAGTCAAAAAGTCTCGAACTAGAGTTTGGAAACCCGCAGGTAAAACACGTCCAAGATATCACTATTACATAATGCTTCATAAATAGCTGAACTTAATAACATACTGGTACACAGAATAATTCTAAGAGGCAAAAAAGAGCTTGCGGCATCCATCGTTGAGCTGGTCCCATGGGCATTAGTCATTGGTATGAGACAGCAGACATTAAGAGAGGAAACAGACTTGACGAAGTTGGAAGTCTTCCACTCGTATGTATACGAAACTCGCTTATGTGCCTGTTTTACGAGTTCACTGTTACTAAGATGGAGTTACAATTGCAATTATAAATTTACTTACAAAATAAGTAATCACTACAAAATAACAGGAGTACTATAATTAGACTATCCAGCCACAATGGTGATAGTGCCAATTAATATTACGATTTATCCACGGTAGATGTTTAGAGATGTACTGACATGTTTTTGAGAAACGAAGACTAGGAGGAATAACAAGCTATGAAGTGAAGATAACCTCCTCCTCCTCCTCTCTCTCTCTCTCTCTCTCTCTCTCTCTCTCTCTCTCTCTCTCTCTCTCACACACACACACACACACACACACACACACACACACACACACACACACACGCAGCGCGCGCATGCGCACACACGTACACATTCACGTACTTCATTTGTTACTCATGTGTGCTGCCTACATATGTTTTGACAATAACTAATCACTAATAAACATTTGATAATAAAGTTTCAACTGTTGTTACTTACTGACTTATACACAAATTCATTTTAAAGCTCACTAGCCAACTAAGGGCCGCCTGCGACATTGAAACAGCTGAAGAGTGGGCTGACAGTCGTTTCAGTGCCAACGAATGTTACAAGCTTGGAATCAATCGCAACCAAACGTCAGAGCCTCAGTCACCAGTATAAGGCAATCGGAGCACAGCACAGCGATGTTCTGGCGGCAGAAGGGGAGTCCCGCACTGACTTTGCCTTGCCTGACTGGAGGCTCGACCAAGAGATAGAGGCCACCATCAGCCTCAGAGTTCCTGGCATCACCACCAAAGACCGGCAGCCAGCTTCTCTCAAGATTCTGACTCTGGCCATGATAGAGGAGTCCTACCCAGCCAGCTCCTGGACGCATGTATATACGGACGAATCAGCAGAGGAAGCCACACACAACGGACGCATTGATGTCTACGTCAGATTTCCCGATGGAGAGTGCAGCAGCATCGCTTACCCTGGAGGAAAGCTCTGTTCCAATTTCAGAGCTGAAGTCCCCGGCCGTCACAACACCAGCAGAATTCCTCTCCTCCTGTGGAAAGCCCCTTAGCAACATCTCCATCTTCACTGACTCAATGTCCGAACTCCAGGCTCTTTACTCCCCTGATACTGGTACACTGATCCAGTCCCTCAAGGCCTCCCTCGCAGCCCTTACCCAAACAGACCCAACAACCCTCCAGTGGGTGCCCGCTCATGTAGGCCTCAGGCAACGAGCGTGCAGACCACCTTGCCAAGGAAGGAATCCAGCTCACACAGCCGACCGTTCCTGCCACGTATGAGGAAGCCAAAACTCTCCTCCGCAGCAGATTCCGACGAGGCTGGGTCATCCTGAACGGAGGCTACCAGGCGCACCAGGATCCCATCAGGACACTGGAGAGGAGACACCAGGCTACCATCTACCGCCATCGCACAGGACACTGCGGCCTCCAGGCACACCTAGAGAAGGATTGGAGTGGCAGCCACATCCCTATGTGATTGCGGCCAGGCTGACCAGACCCCATCCCATATTTTCCAAGACTGCCCCCTGTACGAGGAGACGCGACAGCAGTCCTGGCCCGGGGGTGTGGACCTCAACACCAAGCTCTGGGGGACGGCAGCCGATCTTCGCCGGACGTCCGATTTTGTGGCATCTCTCGGACTTCGACCGTGACTGCGTAGCTGTCGAACGCCAAAGAAAAGAAAAGAAAGAATCGCAACCGCAAATCTACATAATTATACCGTTCTCCTGCAACAGCGATATCCTCAAAAAGTCACCAAGATTTTCACAAATGTGCCATCTTGCCGTGTCTTTAAGTAGAGTGACCATATAGCATGGATCCAGAGATTTTCTGCATCTATCGAAGAAGTGCGTACTTCTCGTCCAGTCAGTCCCTAGCTATAACCTAGCCTGGGGTGTCAACAAGCTGAGGCAAGAGCGGAGAAACTGCCACCACTTCCATTGCCGAAAACTACAGTTCCAGAACTCAAGCAGACTCCAAGGCGTTTTTCAGAAGCTGGACCCCATCAGTTCAAAACAAAGAAGCAGCAGACTGGCTCATATATATACAGAGAGACAGACAGACAGACAGAGAGGGGGGGGGAGCTTATGGGCTTGGTGTCTGCCACACAATTTCATCGACGTACAAATACCTGGTAGATGAATCGGGCACAGTTCTTCCGTAAAGATCAGATATAATCAATACCAAATCAGAAATGATTATAGGTGCTGCAAGTACAACATGCACTATTGCAGAACACTTCGACACAAGAAAGCTTTCCTGTGAAGAACAGCTGTTGACTGGAACCATCAGGACTACAACATTGTCCATGCCAGGTCGATCCTGCATTTTCGCGATCTACTTAGATGCTCAAATATACATCAATAACAGTACGCCGCCGTCAGCTCAGCACCCGCACATACTCCCAACGCAACAGGTGCAAGATCGGTGTTGTCCCGTGGAGGCAACATCCGTTGGGGCGGTTCCCATTCGGACGAGTTCTTACGGGCGATGTCCGTTGGACCGTTGTTTCTCTGAGGCGATGTGTGTTACGTCGACGGTCCTGTGGGAAAATATCCGTTACGGCGATAGTCGGGCCAGTGACGCTTCGACAACTATGCTCTATTGCAAACGACATAGGTGTGCTGAAGGTGTGTATGCGCCTTGTGTTCGTTCATCAGTCAACATCTGTTCACTCCGAGTGATATTCAACAACAAAAGTTTGTGATTGAAAGGAAGACCTATGCACTTTGTGTGTATCTCATCATCCTCCAACCGTCGCTCTTGATGGTTACAACTTGGAAGCTGTGGAGAACTTCATCAATCTCGGGTCCACCAGCTCCAGGTCGCTCTCCATCGATGCAGGGGTGAAAAACAGGATTGCCAAGACTAGCATCTAGATTGAAACAGAGGGTCTGGAGTAACCCCAGCTTTACTGTGAAGACCCAGCTGCGCGTCTACTAGGCCTGTGTGCTTGGCATACTCCTCTACAGCAGCAGCGAGGCATGGACCACCTACACGAACCAGGAGAGGAAACTCAACAGCTTCCACCAGAGGTGTCTGCGACACATTCTGCGCGTCCACTAGGCAGTGTGCTTGGCATACCCTCTACAGCAGCGAGGCCCACCTACACGAACCAGGAGAGGAAACTCAACAGCTTCCACCAGAGGTGTCTGCGACACATTTGCTCATCCAGTGGCAGGACAAAGTACCCAACAGAGGCCCTGGAACGTGTCAACATGAATAGCATGCTCGCCATTCTCAGCGAGACACGCCGTCGCGCTGGCTTGGCCATGTCAGGAGAATGGAACCCAGCCGTATCCCCAAAGACCTGTATGGTAAACTGGCAGACGGCTCACGACTGACCAGACGCCGCGCCTGCGCTACACAGATGTCTGCAAGAGGACATGAAACTGTGCAGCATCAAGTCAGTACGTACGTGGGAAAACTGTGCAAAAGACCGCCCAGCCTGGCACCTTGCTGTCAGACAGGGCGTACAGAAAGCAGAGGAGGCACCGATCACAACCCTTGCTCAAAAGAGAGCCAGGAGAAAGGGAAGGCAACGACAGCCGCAGCAGACATCATCGTTCACGTGTAGCAAATGCAGCAGAGATCGTCACTTGCAAATCGGACTGTACAACCACTCGGGAAAGTGCAAATGAACCCAACATCCGAATGCTACACCATCGTCTCCGGAAGACGAAGGATGCCGACGACGACAACTTTAACATGTATCTATGTTCGAGGGGCCAATACTCTGCAATATGTTGCATATAAGTTTAATTAAAGATAGAAAGGAAAAAAGGACGCTTAACACTTAAATCAAAAGCTAAGAAACGAGGAGAAACCTAAAGAAACACGGGCAAACTTGAGTAAACAGTCATTGAACAAGACTCATTACTAAACCATTTACAGTTCAAAATATGAACATATTTTCAACTATGACTGAATTATCAATTATTTCATGAACTGGGCAAGAATATTCAAATTACCTCAACAAACATTCCCTGTCAACGGGTCATGTTGTATATAGTCTGGCGGACCACGTCAATATCATAACTAGATACAAACTTTGATCTATCGTAACTAGATACAAGCTTTGATCTCTAGATCGCTCGTGGGGGTGAGAACATTGTCGGTTAAATCTTCAAGTGTATCAGAAGATAAATCACTTATTCGTGATCACGCGGACGCTGAAAGTATTCCGTGGTTTCAATTCTCCCCTTTAGGTCATATTTGCAAGGCAGCTGACAAACAGATGCGCTTGAATATTGATACTGAATCACTGTATAGGGGGGACAGAACTTTACTTCAACCACACATTCAACTTCTTGTTTATGGTTTTGCTGCCACGGAGCCAGCGCGTAACTTCACGAAGGGACCTGGAACACCGAGAGATAATGTTTGTGTGGCCAATCTCTCTTTCTGTCTCGCACACAACTTCCTCTCCCTTTTCCCCAGCTCTTTCAGTCTTCGACAGCTGCAGTGATGTCAAAAAAATATCACCGACCTTCCAACCATCTTCGCCACAACACAAAAGCGTCTGGCTCGGACATGCTGATCCTGGGAGCAAGTTTTGGTGTTCAGACAGATTCGTTCTAACAATGAAGCGTTTCCTGACAACATCTTGTATTAAGCTTTGACCGATAGGCTGTTCCGTTACCTCATTAGTAACCAGTGAGTAATATAAAAGCAAGGTTGCGTATTAGCGCTTCTAAGCTTGATTTTTAAAATTTTGACTGATGCTTACCAAAACAAGACTCGGGCATATATGAAAACAGACCGACTGCAAACTCTTCGACCTGTGGTCTGTAATATCTTCCGGCCAAAACCACTCTGTATAATAACAGGATTTACAATTTTCTGCTTACTGGAATGTTGGAGATATACAGCACCGACTGGACCTCTCTTCCTCTCCCTGCAACAATTTCTGACATATAATCGAACTGAAATCATGCACTCAAGTAACCAACAGAACTCGACGTTGCAGTGACGTCCGCTGATTTAAAACGGGTGGCTGTGTAGAGGTGCACCAATCGAAACAGCATCATTTCTGGCCAAACGCACAGACAGCGAAAGTGATACGAGAAAGATTCGAGCGCGTGCAAAACCTTCTCTCCCAGAACTGACGCTGTGAGACCGATTCAAGAAATAACCAAAGCGACGACATGGAGAAGCAGTGTTCGTCAGTGTAAGAACACACAGGGTTCGTCACTGAAACAAAGACGAATGCCAACAGCAGAAGAAAAAACATGAGTCGGAGGAAAGGCTAGAAAGGGAGAGATGGATAGTGTAATAAATACTTTCCAGTAGATTGAATATATTCTTCACATTGTATAGCCGAAATAAGCAGCACCAATGTTATACACTAAAATATTATTACGACTGAAAAAAAAAAAAAACATAATAAATGAATAAGTAGCTCTAATATACAACACCTAAAAAAACAAAATCTTACCATGGATTTTTATTTATATGTATGTTTACGAAAAGGTGTGTATGCATATCAAATTTAGCACTACAAAAGGCTCAGAATTTAATCACAATTCCTTTACAATTCCTGTAAAACATTTATGTTTAAAATTCTGGTTTGGTAGTTTACTACTAGTTGCTGGTGCCAACGATTTTATTAACGTACAAACATGTATTGGCGTGCACTTTGTTCCCCTTCGATTCACTCGCTAGGAACTGTGTGCGCTACCACAGACTACCACCAGCACGTAACAGGTAGATAAAAATACAAATTATTTACCATCAACATTACAACAGTATGGGAACATAAAAACATTCATATGTACAGGTTAGACAAGTAAAGGGAGCATTAGAAAGACACCAAACGAGGTAATTCCCGAATATCAAAATAGCAACTGCGTAACGTGGAAGCACGCTTTGATGTAATATCAACATATAAAAGCAAATGAACAAAAGTCTGAAAATCAAGTGCAGTGACATTAAAGTAGAACAGCAGCACAAAAAAAATTGAAACAAGAATAAGAGAAAAAAAGAAGAAAAAAAAAAGGACCCAGCCTAGATTCAGTAAAATAAGACAGATGACATGGGACATACTGATACAGATCATCAGTCTTTACATGAAGCAGAGTGACAGTTTTTAAATTCACTTGACAGACAGTCTGCAAATTCACTGGATCAGCAATGTGTAAATCCAGTCGTCGAGTTACAGTCTGCTTATCCAGTAGACAGTCTATGAAAATCAGCAGAGTGACTTCAGTTCTCGTGTAATGAGCGATGTGAGCGGCTTTTAACCACGTCCATGGCGTCCGGAACGGCCCATCATGATTCTCTGGCAGTGTGGGCGTTTAGCCACGTCCACGGCGTCCGGAACGGCCCGTCATGATTCTCTGGCAGTGTGGGCTGATGTCCAGGTGGATGCCCGCCTGGCAGGCCCAGGGTCTGAACCTAGACCTCCGTCCCCGTCCCCTTCCCAGCCGCACGCACCTGCCGCCTCGTCGGACAGTCTGGACATGGGGCAGACACACAACCATAGTAGATGTAACATGAAAGTGTGTATGGGGTGGAGAGGGATGGGTGGATGGTGTTTGTGTGTGTATCTGTGCATGTATTATTCCATACTATTCAGTAAAACATGCGGAATCATGTGTGACACAAACGTCGCTTTGTTTTAGAGAAGCTGCGCTTTATGGCCAAACTGATCACATGCGCCCAAATGGTGATTGATAGAACTGTAGCTTTTTTTTTTTTTTTTTTTGAGGGGGGGGGGGGGGGTGTTAAGGGGGAGAGAGTTTCAACCACTTTTTTTCAGCAGATTTTCCGAGCAGAGTCCAGCACAATTTAGCTAAATGAGTTCATTCTTTTACGGATATTTTTGAAAGTCTACTCGAATACCACAGAACAAATGGAAGGCATTCTGTGTCACATTATATAATTTGTCGACGAGAGTTAATAATATTCTTCTTAAAGGCTGAAGGCAAATCAAACACTTTAGATGGATAAGTAAAAGACGACTGTTAACGACCAGTCTGTCGCCCCTGCCCAATTTGTCGCCCGGCGACAGATTGGTCTTCAACACCAGGTCAAATCTGTCGCCCGGCGACTGATTGGGCCCGGGTGTTGCATATTTTGATGGGATAGACCTTATAGGGAAGACATCATGATTGAAGAAGGAATATTTGAGCGGATAGAAAAACACAGCGTCACAGCGAACTACTTTTGAAGTTGAGTGTTTCTACTCCTGTGGCGGGGTAATAAAGAACCGCGGCCCCTGTAACTCCAGGATATTGGGGCCAATTCTCTTCTAATTTGGTCTGAGGGTTTATTGTACCATTCCTTTTGTGATAGTCATTTCTGGCAGGCACCTCTCGCACACATTTTCTTAGTCTAGAAAAAAAAAAAAAAACAAATAAAAACAATATAAAAACACCCAGAGTCTGTATTCACATTGAGATAGCATGAGAATTGGCACCATACCAGTATAGAAGCTCTTCCAAAAATCCTGTTAATTCTCTATGGCCCCATGCTATATCCCGATGTGAATACAGGCCCACGTCAATAACAAAAATGACGTGTAAATACATCTAAACATGAAAAGGAAAAAAGACCACTGTTCAAGAAAAGTAAAAATGGAACATTGAACAAGTCCTAAAACAATGTCACACATTAAAAGGGGTTTTCGTAAAACCTTCAAAGTCTTTTCAGAAAAAAAAGGTAAATAGGTTTTCAGTCTTCTGCAATAAAAAAATGGTTATGGTGTGTGTGTGTGTGTGTGTGTGTGTGTGTGTGTGTGTGTGTGTGATGATAGTTGCTTATAGAAGAAGAGTTCACGTTTATACTTCAATAGAGAATGAGATGGTGAAAATATGAAATTGACATAAAACTGACCACTAGTCTTTCTTGCAGACCACTGGTCTTCTACATTAAAAAAGAAAGCATTAAACATATCAGTATGGAGTCAACTCAGGAAAACATTAATTTACATGAAACTGACGATTGGTCAATCTTGTTGACCACCGGACATCTACATTGTAAACTGTACAGAAGCGTTTATAACACACCAATATGCAGTGAAATAGTGATAACGTGAAATTTTCTTGAGGCTGACCACTGTTTTGGCACTGACCAGTAGTTATCTAGGTTGTGAATGTTACAAAATTACCACTAGGGCATACGCAGCCTAAGTAGTGAACATTTGGATTTTACAGTAAACTGAATTACTTTTTGTTGTCACCCCATTTGACAGGTAGAGTATTGGACAGGTAATGTTTATGGCCAATGTTTAATACCATGTCCATATAAACTTACCAAAGCAACATAAGCAACATTTTTTGTGTGTTTGCCTACTTTTCAGCGTGAATTAGATTATTTGGATTTGATAACTAGTTGATTTAAATACTTGACACATGCATGTTTTATTATTTTTTTTCACTTTTTATTAGATTTTATTATCATTTGGCTCTTAGTTTGATGTTAAGGAAAGACAAGAAACTAATGACGAAATTGAAAATAAATCAATAAATAAAAATATGGGGCACTTCCCACACTTTCTCTCACAATCGGAGAAAGTGTGGGGGCGCCCTCATACTTTCTCTCACATGGGAGAAAGTGCGAAAGGGGAAGGACCACACTTTCCCTCAATCCCGCATTTTCTTCTTAAGTGAGAGAAAGTGAGCCCCCACACTTTCCCCTAAAGTGAGAGAAAGTGTTGGAATGAGAGAAACTGTGGCCCAACATCAACTTATTGAGAGCAAGGTAAGTTGGCGACAATTGGCCAAGGGGCGACAGGTTGGACAGTGAAGTGCGACCCAATCTGTCGCCCTCAAAAATTTAGAATGGGCGACAGATTGGTCCTGGTTGAGGACCAATCTGTCGCCTGGGCGACAAATTGGTCCTGGTGTTAAGGCCTAATCTGTCGTCGGGTGACAAATTGGCAGGGGCGACAGATTGGTTGTTAAAATACGACTGCATTTTGTCGAAAATCGAGAGGAAAGGCAAGCACCAGACAGCATTCAAGAAAAACTTCTATCAGCAGATGCACGAAGAAAGGAAGCCTTTCACCAATTCGTGACAGAACGACTGGTTGAGAAAACTCTGAGTTCCCCATGCTGCTCTGAAAAAAGTGGAGCTGAAGACATTTGCACAACTGCAGAAGACAAAGACTCTGTGATCATCTTCGAACAAACTGGTGCAAGTGGCAGCGCAGAGAGACATGTTCGGACAACTTTTCATGATCTCGCAGGAAAATAACATCAGTTTGCAGAAGGTCATGAGCTACCCCCTTTGAGTCCTAGCAACTCCTGATGGTTTGCCTGCAAAGACAGAGAAAGCAAAGCTTGTGCATGCATCTCTTGGAGGAGACAGAGTTAAAGGAGCAACCAGATGGAGGAAATGCCATCACATAATTGACACAATGCTCCATCTGCAGTCACTTACCTCTCTTCCCCCAACATTTGGAGACCTGGCAGACAGAAACCTGAAAAATCTGGCATCCACAAACAGGTTTGATTATGTGGCAGATGTGTACAACACAGCTCCATCAAATCAATGGAACTTTTTCTCGTCGGGGAGAAGTTGAAGCATTCCTTCTCAAGGGGCCCAACACTAAGGTACCCAAAGACTGGAAAGGGTTTATGAAAAATGGTGACAACAAGAACCAGTTCATCAAATTCCTGCTTTCTGAATGGAGAAAAGATTCCCATGCTGCCACATTCCTGAACAGAGAGCTGTTTGTGACATGTGGGCCCGATTGCTTCAAGCTCTCCTCCACGGATGGCAAGACTGTGGAAGCCTCACCAGTTCAAGAGCTGTTTTTTTCCACTCAGGAAGAAGCGGACACGAGGATCATCCTTCACTGTTTTCACCAGAACAAGAGTGGTTCTGACTTCGAGGGCATAATTGTGCGCTCTCCAGACACTGATGTGTTTCTACTCTTACTACACTTAAGTTCCTAGCTCCATACAACGGTATACTTGGACACTGGCACTGGAAACTGCAGGAGGCTGCTTTCCACCACAGACCTTGCTGCCAAATATGGACAGGAATACTATGAAGCACTCCTTGGCCTACATGATTTTTCCGGCTGTTACTCCACCAGTTCTTTTGTGAGCAAAGGGAAGGTCAGGGCGTTCAATGCGTTCACAAAGAGCCGTTCCTTCATAATGCCTTCCGAGCACTTGGAAGCCCAGAACTGTCTTCTGATTCAGTAGACAACCTTGAACACTATGTCTGATGTCTGTATGGCAGACCCAAAAGCAGGAGCATGAACCAGGTCCACTTTGACCTACTCAGAGAAAAGTTTGACACCAGTCAGGGACATGCAGTGTTGGCCAGCTACAACGGAACTGACCTGAGCCTCTCTGTCAGTCTTCCCTGCGGATGCACACAGAGCGAGTCAACTGCCAGGTATTATATCTTACTGTTTTTAACATGATAGTTATTGTTGTTGCAGGGTAGTCTTGCAGTGTTTCATAGGGTCTGGAGGAATGCTGCCATTCCTCCAGACCTCATGCTGTTGTGCAGATTAGTGAAGATAAACTGAGCTGCTGCAGCAGAAAAGCAAACATGCAGAAAAAGAAGATGGTAGGAAAACAAACCATTGCCAACATGCAGATGTGACCACTGTGACAGAGACTGCCACTCGCGCATCAAACTCTACAGCCACAGGTGACACTGTTTGGGCTGAGCAGACAGCCAAGTCTGATAGCTAAATCTTAGGTTGGATATACTCTATCTGTGGTCAGCTACAACCGACAGAGGCCTACAGTAGTGTTGTTGTTGGTAACTATAGTTAAACAAATGCTATTTGACCTGGCCAGGGGTAACACAACAGCCTGAATATGACATTTGGAACATAAATAGGATTGAGTCCTGAGACCGAAGCCTAAGTTAGTCATTGCCAAGGCCATAAAACGGCTATGAGATTTGATAATCTTTACCCTTTTGTCTTCTGTTCTAACGTGGAGGTTTGGAAGCACGCCCATTGTGCTCAACCATCCATTGATGGGCCGTTAGGCAGAGCTGGAAGACAACAGACAGTGGTTTAGAGATCGGCTGGTGTCAGGAGGATATACTTCTATGTGAACTTGTTGATATCCTTTGTGGCCAGCCAACTCCTGAGGAGGAGAACAGTGACTTTGAACTTGTGAACCTTTGTGATGCTGTTCAAGAGGAAGGGTTTGACACTGACGAATCTGTTGTCAACAGTTCTGTGTAAAGGTACAATCTTCTTACTGGTGGACAGGCACATACTGCGACACTCAGTCATCACTCGTTTGTGTTGAAACAGATTCCTTGGTCATAGTTTATAAGCAGGTTGGCCAAAACTCTACTTAACCATTTTCTTGCCACCATTTTGAAAGAGGTTAACAGTTTCTGTTCAACTGTATCCATTTTAAAACCAATTTAAAGAGTAATAGGTTGGTGTGCTAAACGTGTTAAAAAAAAATTGACAAATTAACGCATATGTCATGTTTATTTGGATGCTATTACTACAATTGTGCTTCAAACACGTCAAATGTGGTATGCCCATGTAGAGCAAGCATCAGCGCATTTAAATACGACTTGTATTTGATTTTTAAGGCATTATACTATGAGTAATAGCATGTTTTTCACCCCTACCCCTTTTTTTTTAGAGCAGAAATTGGTGATTTCTTCCAGACCTTGTTGCTCCCAAGAGCTCCAACCAATCTTTTGTTGACATCCTATGATGACTAATGGCAAATCCTGCCCCCGCCGGGGTCGGGGGAGGGGGGGGGGGGGGGGGAGGTATGTTCACCTGAAGTACTATTGCGGATGCAGTTACGAACGAATTCTAAGGTCTGAAATCTACCATCATTTTGGAACCGAATTACGTACTCAAGATTATGTGTGATGTCAGCGGCAAGTTTCACTTAAAACAAATAATTGGTCGGGGGGCTGCTGTGCGAGACCTAATATTTAATTTGGTTTTTTATTTATTTATTTTATTTTTTTAAAGAAAAAGAAAAGAAAAACTTTCTGTGCCTCAAAATACATTTTGCAGCACGTTCGCGCTTGTGTCGTGTAACGTAAAGTTGGTGAAGACCACTCTTCCTTTGTGAAGATCACTTCTGTTTGAAGGAGACTACATTATGCAAGCGTCATTGACATTACTTCGTGTAAAATTGAAAAGAAACAATATACTGTACTTTAATTCCATTAAATTCATTAAAATACGTTTCAGCTGTTTCAGTGTGGCTTATTGCCTATATGGGACGATCTGTCTTGCTTTGCCTTTAATTGTATCTCGAACACTTTGATTTTTCTTTCTTAATTTCAGAATTCTGTTCAGAGTTGAATAATGGAAAGATTTGCGCAGTCAGTTAATGTATGTTACGTCTACGTCTCCGTCGAAGCTTTTCTAACTGCTTGATTTTACGTGTTCTTTGCATTGATTGCCATTTACATTTGGACAACTGCTCCCATTTGTGCAAGTTTCAAGGGGTAAGTTTCACACGCGAACATAGTTACAAACCCCGTATCGTCCCTAGGTGACTGTGTCGTTCGGTTTGCTGGAGTTTAATGAGATGGAGGGAAAGTCGTGCCGGTCGGCACGTATATGGCTAATGGCGTGGCGACTTTATCGATCAGCAAGTATTGGAAAAGGCCACCGGCACGGTGATATTCTTGTGTGGACGACATAACCCCGAGGCGAGGAGATGTGACGTGGTTGTTAGTGGGTGGGAAGACAAATAGAGAAAAGAGAGAAAAAAAAAAACACTAGAAAGACTGTCCTTTCCTTTCGCCCCTCTCTCTCTCTCTCTCTCTCTCTCTCTCTCTCTCTCTCTCTCAGGAATCACAAGAAAATGAAGTTCATTTTGTTCTTTCACGCCCAGCATCAAGTGATCTTAAACAACAGTGTATTCCACCCAGATATTTTAGGCATCCTTCATTCTTCAGATTAATTACGTTAATCA
Organism: Conus betulinus; assembly: GCA_016801955.1. Lineage (NCBI taxonomy): Eukaryota > Metazoa > Mollusca > Gastropoda > Neogastropoda > Conidae > Conus > Conus betulinus. The sequence continues at coordinate 244,296 of JADBJO010002285.1, forward strand.
CATCGACAAGTAATGAAATAGTAAATCAACTTGCTGTGTATTTGCATAGAGGGTTTAAACGAAGAAATCATGTAATTGCTTAGTTTGTTTACATTCCTGATTTGTAACAGATTATGCAAGGTTATTGTATATGTATCCCCCTTCTAAGGGGCCATGGGCCTTTATGTATAAAACCTCTCTCTCTCTCTCTCTCTCTCTCTCTCTCTCTCTCTCTCTCTCTCTCTCTCTCGTGCGAGCACGTGTGTATGTGTAATTGTGTGTAAAAAGAATATTTCATAAAGTATTACTTCTTTTTTCTTTGTCCTCTTTTTCATTTTATCTTTCATCTGTAGGAGTTTCAGAGTTAGAATGAAAGTGACAAATATTTCTGGTCGCTGTTCTGGGAAAACGAGAGACGAATTTAGAAAGAGGACGAAGGAGCAGGTGGTGAGATATCTATAAAGACACCGTATCGGTGCTAAGGTTCTCTGTCTGTCTGTCTGTCTGTTTTCTCTCTCTCTCTCTCTCTCTCTCTCTCTCTCTCTCTCTCTCTCTCTCTCTCTCTCTCTGTGTGTGTGTGTGTGTGTGTGTGTGTGTGTGTGTGTGTGTGTGTGTGTGCGTGTGTGTGTGTGTGCGTGCGTGCGTGTGTGTGTGTGTGTGTGTGTGTGTGTGTGTGTGTGTGATATCTAGGATAGCAAGGCAATAGCGGTAGAAAAGTTCGGGAGTTCATTCACTAAACCAAGCGTCCCAGCTAAATCGGAGGGCGAAGAATAGTGCTGTTTTCGTATAATGCGCTCGCCAAGGAATTGCGGAATTAGAAGTATTAAGTTTGACGACGTCACACCCATCAGAGTGTGATATGGCAAACGGGAATAACTCAGACAAGTGGTGGGGAGGAGGCCCATCTTATGCTACAGTTTACCACCAGAACGACTACATATTAGATGGGTAGCGAAAATGGCGATTTTTTATTGGGGGCGGCAGCGTAATTCGAACTCGCAGCATCTGACCGTACTTCGTGGCTGTTGTCGTTTGTTTGATTTGAAATCCCATGTCATTAGTTTTACTGGAACACAGAGAGAGAGAGAGAGAGAGAGAGAGAGAGAGAGAGAGAGAGAGAGGAAAAAGACAGAAAAGAAAAGAAAAAAAATCACAGCTCTACTGAAAGTGATTGGCTTTTTGCTTGTTTGTATGTACATTTGTTTGATTTCAACATTTCATGCAATTACCTTATTGAAACAAAAATTTACAAGATACAGATCGGGTCGTTGCTGTTGTTGGTTTGTTTGTTTTTTGTTTGTTTAAACACTCAATACTGTAACTTTATTCGAACAAAAATCACATTATCACAGACCGTGGCTATTTTGTTTCTTTGAACTGAATATTCCATGCAATGATTCACAGGAACTAATACAATATTACAGACCATGGCTGCCGTTGTGTGTGTGTGTGTGTGTGTGTGTGTGTGTGTGTGTTGGTTTTTGTTTATTAACTTGTTTTGAATTAGAAATTAAGTACAATATTTGATTGGGAACAAAGAATTGCAACAGAAAGGCAAAAAAAGACTGGATACTTTCCTGGCCCGTCGATCGTTCAATTAATGGCTTGGAAGACGCAAGTGAAGATGATTTTATGTGTTAATTGGCTGCAAGTGCTAATTAGTACTTTCGTGGAGGACAGTTCATTTTTTTTTTTTCTGCCCTTCCGTTGACAAAAATCATCTTCATAAGGGACTGTCGTCACCACGGTATATATAGATAGATAGATATATATATATATATATATAGATATATATATATTACTGGATTTTTGTTTTATCACAGTTATGTTGTACATTTCTTCTTGTTTGGTCTTCCGAAAATGTTGACATTTATCGTAATGAAGACCTGTTGTGTTTTCCTCAGCCCACTGCGGACGACTATCACCACGGTTTTGTTTTCCCTGCAAATTACTTTCGTCGTCTTCTAATAAGCAGTTTTGTTTATTTATTGTTGTTTTTCTACGATGATCTCACCCACCCACCCTACCCCCACCTCTACCACCAGCCCCCTTCCACGCTCTCCTATCCGTTCCTCTCCCCACCCCTCACCTGTTCTTACTTCCCCTCCGTCCTCCTCCGTTCTTTCCACTCCCACTCTAACACCTCCCACTATCCCCCGCCACTGAACTCTCCTCGTGCTGTGCTGTGTTTTTGAACAGGTAATAACAAACTTGAATTAATTATATTTGTGTTGCTTTATAAATTTAGATAACCTATCCCCGATCAAATTCAGCTGAGAGACGTCTGTCATGGTCTTATCGGGGAACCCAGCCCCCCCCCCCCCCCCCTTCATCCCCTCTCCCCCTCCCCCCCCCCCCCCCCCCGTCCAGCCTTCCCCTCCCCTCATCCCCGCCAAGTTTGCCGTTGGTGAGAAGCCGCCGCTGTGCTGTCTTTGTTTCAGCGATGAAACTTAACTCTCTCTGCGCCAGTTGGAAAAAAAAAAAAGAAAAAAGAAAAAAAGCTCTCTTTCCCTTCAGGCAGTGGTCAGATTAGGGTCTTGGCATACTGCGCACTTACAATGGGCACTTCCACGTAACAGTTGATGTTCTGGGGGGCAGGCGTGGCGGGTGTGCTGGCCATGAAAAGGTCAGTGTTGGTCACCCCATTCGTCTGCAAAGCCCTCACCAGTTCCTGCATAGGGTTGACCTGCATGGGGTTGGCGTTGGCCTGAAAACATCGGGGAATTGCACTTTGCTTACGGCATTTTGGATGACTGTGACAAGTAGAGTGTGTGAGTGTGTGTGTTTGTGTGTGCGCGCGCACGTGCGTGCGTGCGCGCGTGCGTGCGTGTGTGTCTGTGTGTGAAAGAGAGAGAGTGAGAGTTTGTGGAAGGGGCGTGGTGGGGAGGGGGGAGTAACAGGAGTAAGCGATAATATGAATGCCATTGTCGGTAATAATGTCCCTGTAGCTCTGTCTGTCTCTGTCTCTGTCTCTCTCTCTCTCTCTCTCTCTCTCTCTCGTGCACACGCGCTCGTGAGTGTGTGTATGGGTGCGTGTGTATATGTGTGAGTGCATGCGCGCGCGCGCGCGTGGGTATGTGTGTGTGTACGTCTGTCTGTCTATCCGTCTGTCTGTTTATATGTGTGTAAACGTAGTGAGTGAAAGAGAGAGTGTGCGTTTGTGTCTGTGTCTGTGTTTCTCTCAGATCGTATAAGCCTTGAAAAAATCAGCATACTGTTGCAATTTTCGTTCCCAACTGTTCTACATAACACCATGAATGAAATAGGAATCGAAAAATGCGACAGCTATCCATTTATTCCGAAACACTGACAAGCACTGAACACACCAGGGCCTCTTCTGGTGGGTTGGTTTCGAGAAGGCCCGTCACTGACAGCAACATGCAGTTGTGTATAGGTTAACCGGAATGAGAAGATCATTGTAGTACCATTGGGAGAATACGCAAAATAGGGCACACACACACACACACACACACACACACACACACACACACACTATTAAAAAGTATTGTAAATATATATAGAGATAGATAGATATATGTCTGTTTGTGTATGTATGTATGTATATATATATATATGTGTGTGTGTGTGTGTGTGTGTGTGCGCGCGCACACACACACACACACACACACACACACACATAAACAAATAATATACTGCACGCTTGCATGTGCCTCATGCTTAGATAGAGAAACACAAAGCATGACTCGGCACAACAAAAAAAATAAAAAAAAACTCTAAACCAAGAAAGACCAACGTAAGAGAGGTGTTCCTGACAGAGTAGTTACGAACTTGTAAGGCTTTCTATGCGGGAAAATTACATGCGCACGCATGGATGCACCACACACACACACACACACACACACACACACACACACACACACACACACACCTACCTCTTTCGTTGCACACATGAACTTTTTCTATGAGTTAAGATGTGCATTACTTAAAGAGGAGGAAAGATTCACACACACACACACACACACACACACACACACGCGCGCGCGCGCGCGAGCGCACAGATACACGCACGCACACACATACGCGCGCGCGCGCGCGCGTTCACACACACACACACACACACACACACACACACACACACACATCTATCTATGTGCACATATGAGCGTTTTCTAAGAGTTTAAAATCTGCATTACTCAAGGGAGGTAGGATTCACACTAGGCGCACGCGCGTACACACACACACACACACACACACACACACACACACACACACACACAAGATCTTGCCCAAAGAAAAAAAACCAAAGATAGTATTTACAAAAGCGAAGGCCTAGAGTATTATCGTACATTTCTCTTAATACAAGACTGTTACACTACAGAAAACAAGTCGGCAGAAGTTAAAAACAGCAACTCAAGACTTTGTTTTAAAGCATATAGAAGACACGAACGCGTACTCGTACACGGGTAAGCGAGTACATATTTTGTAATGTTCTTTCGTATGTAATTCAGGAACCTTGGGAGCCTAAGTCTTTTTCATAACCTTTTTTTTGTGTGAAATTTAATCATCTGAGGTTACCGAAAAATAACCGACATTTTGTGACATTGAAAGAGAAATGTTCATCTGCAGTTCACGGCCTTCACCTACAATTTTCTTCGTCCCTGATTTATCACTCGTTCTGAGGAAATTTCAAACCGTCTGAGCCCAACCTGAAATGTTAAGTCAAACATTTGTGGGGAGGGTGGGACGTTTAGAAATCAGTGACGTACTTTATGTTAATATTATGTAATCCCAATGTTTTCATAAGCAGGTTTTTAAGTTACGGTAGTGAATGCAAACATAAGACAATGGGAAGCTCGGAACTAAGATAAACGTATTATGTAATCAATGTTTTCAAACTGGAAAGAAAAGGAAATTAAGAAGAAAAATGTGGGAAAAAATTTCAGTAATATCACTTGGCTCGCGGAAGCAAAAGTCGCACGTAAAAAAAAAAAAAAAAAAAAAAAAAAAAGAAAAATGTGGAAGATAGCTTCAGAAATATCAAAAAATTGATGGGCAACAAAAAAAAAAAAAAAAAAAAAAAAAAAAAAGAAAAAAAGAAAAAGAAAAAAAGGGAAAAAAAAAAAAAAGAAAAAAAAAAAAAAATAAGATTGTTTAATGAAGCTTTTTAATAGAAACACTTTTCGACTGGACTGACTAAAAAAAAAAAAGGTCATTTACAAATAATCTCTTTCAAGGTTACCAAAGAAGACGCCGCAAGTGTGTTGTTGTTGTTTTTTTAAGTATAGAAATTATAAAAGAAGAAAAAAAAAAAAAAGAAAACAAATACAAAAAACAAAAAACAAAAAAAAAAAAAAAAAAACGAAAAAATTTGAACTAAAATGGCTGGAATGGCCAAGTCTTGGGCATGGAGGAGGCCTATATCATCCATGAACCTTTAAATCAGAGATAGTAATTTGATCGCGCTTATAATTTTCCAGATCTCGCAGTGCTCAGGGTCGCAGTGCGCGAGGCGCGCGCGTGCGTGTGTGGTGATGGTGTGTGTGTGTGTGTGTGTGTGTGTGTGTGTGTGTGTGTGTGTGTGTGTGTGGTGTATGTGTGTGTATGTGTGTGTGTGTGTGTGATTATCTAGACCAAATCATATCAGCTGAATCATTGCCCTTCCTAAGGGAGACAAACATAGATCGTACTGAGGGCGCAAAACAGTTCGTTTAATTTATTATCCAAAGTAAAAAATTTTGTTCTAACTAAAAATTTTATCAGGGGGCCGGGGAATAGCCCAGTGGTACAGCGCCGTACTCGTAATCCAAGAGGTTGCTCGGATTCGAATTTCCGCCGGGCCGTCTCGGTACTGGGGATTTTTCCCTCGCCACGCCATAAAAGTTAACATTGATTCTGACTCCATTTCCCATACGCAGTGCCTCGAATGAGACATAAAAACCGAGGTTCCGGTGTGTGAACGCACGCATAACGTCTTGCACACACGTAAAATCCCATCACCAACTTTCGGAAGAGAAGGCCAGTTCGGCTGTTGGTATGGATGACACGTTTACACATGAGCATGCACCTTCCCAGCGAAGATGGAGTATGGTGCCTTAATGGCGGGAATAAAAAAAAAAAAACGGTCATGCACAAAAAACTTCCTTCGTTGGGTAGTGGGATTAATCCTTCCCTGTCTATACAGGGAATTGTCCGCAGGAGTATCAGCCTGCGTAAGCAAAAAAAAAAAAAAAAAAAAAAAAAAAAAAAAAAAAAAAAAAAAAAAAAAAAAAAAAAGAAGAAGAGAAGAAGAAAAGAAAAAAAAAAAAAAAACTTATGAAAAACACCTACATTTTGAAAAGGGACGACAGGGTCCGAAAAATACACAGACGTACAGACAATCTGTGTCAACACTTTGCAGTTTTTGCAATACCACTGCCCAGTCGCCAGATTATGGCAGAAAAACTGGCATTTTATAAACATTATACAAGAGAGAAGAGAGAAAAAAAGAGATTGAGTGCTTTCTAGAGCAGAGACAGGCGTACAGGTCACAAACACCGAAAAAACAGAGGATGACAGTAAAGGATTTTTTAAAAAGATAAAATAAAGATTAAAAAAATAAAGGCAAGGAAAAAAAAAAGCAGAATCAAAGAGGGCGTCAGACAGAAGTTGTTAGCACAGAATTTCGAGGTAAAAGGATGCAATTGATAAACGTGGTTCATTCTGTTCAGCACAATTTACAAATTATATGAGTAAATGACACGCGCCATTCTTTTCACTGCTTTGTGTGTAGTGTTTAAGCTGTTTCTAGTAAATGCAAGTGGGGGAAGTGTGTGTGTATGTGTGTGTGTGTATGTGTGTGCGTGCGCGCACGCGCGCGCGCGCGCGCGTGTGTATGTGTGTGTTTCCGAGTGTCTGTGTATGTTTGTGTGTTCGAATGACAAAGGAGAGAAAGAGTACTGTAATACCTACAGGAAAATAAGAGTAAAAAGTAAAATATTTTCGAAACAAAAAGGTACCGTTGTCAACGTGCAATACTCCAGCCTTGTTATCCATGGATACTCACCGCCGAACGACAATTCTGTGAGGTGGGTGTGGTGTTTTCAAGTTCAGAGTTTAACTGCTGGGTCTGCTGACCGCTTGAGAACGTCAGACACAGCAGCACACAAGCCAGACATGCTCCTGTAGCATGTACATGTCTCTTGGTTTTCGTGGGCGGTTGACTGCTGACTAGCAGATTTTCATCATTTAAACACAAAGGTTACCACAGTTTCTTCTAACTGCACTAATTAATATATGTGGCGATTTCTTTTTTATACCACACACTGGGCTAGTCTTGAGTAAATTATAATATATCGATCGCCAGAAGATGACCTGACCTGTGACTTGGTCTGTTTTTTTTCTAGTCTTCCGAAACGCACATATGGTCCAACAACATCTAAAATATGAACATACGTAGTTTCGGGGCGAAAATAATGAGATGAAGTCTGCACACAAAACTCCTACAAAAACCTCAGGCAAGACTAACGTTCAAACGGCTAAACTTGGGTTTTAATAGCTGAAGATGAGGACTGTTGGTCAAGTGACGTCACCAAAACCGGACGCGTCACAACGTTGGGCGTCAGCGATTGGCTGTCTTCGGAAGACGAAGGGGGGCCTGGCGAGAGCCGAGCCGAGTGACACAAGCTTACTAGACGGCATTGAGACAGGAGAAGGAGGGGTGTAGGAGGTGGAAGGAAGTGAGGGTAGGGGTAATACATAATGCGATGGTTGGGGTGAAGGGTAGAAGGAACGGTGGAGGGAGAGGTCGTGACCCTTTGTCTCTATTGGGTGGCGGCGAAACGCCGTGTTTCGAATGCTGTTCCTGTTTTCCTGGCGGGCTTGTTCTGCCCTTGACCGAAGTCTGAGAGCGTCTCCCCCACACCTCCTCCTCCTCCTCCTCCTCCTCCGAACTTACAGTCTGACAAAGAATTTTTTTTCTTTACCGGGGAAGCAAGAGGAGGGGTGAGATGGATGAGTAATTGTAAAATCTTCTTTTGTCGATTTCAAGGACACTCTCTCTCTCTCTCTCTCTCTCTCTCTCTCTCTCTCTCTCTCTCTCTCTCTCTCTCACACACACACACACACACACACACACACACACACACACACACGCACACACACATAGTATTAAGTTTTCCTTCGCTTAATCTTTTTCATTCGATTTCATTCATGCTTATACAATAAGATACAATGGTTCTGCCGGACTCCACTTAACAGACAGCAAGTCAGTTTACTTAGGCATGGCGGGGCATGTAGGCCCATTACACTAACGACATTCTTAAACTTGTGAGGCCGGTGTAACGACAAGTTTTAACTCCCCGAATGGTTTAACTCCCAGGGAGTTAAACTGTTCATATGTAAATTTTAACTCCCCGGGAGTTAAACTAGAATGACTCCCACCCTGTGCCAAAATAATTCCACTCAGTAAAACTTCAAAATGCTCTAAAATAGTTTTTTTGTTAACAAGTCTTAACAAATTCTTGAAAACATTAGGAGGAGGGGGGGGGGGGGGGGGGGGGGGGCATTTTGTACATATATCAGATTTAACTCCCAGCCTGTAACAGAATGACCCCCTGGGAGTTAGTCTGTACTATATCCAGATTAACTCCCAGGAGTTAATCCAGGCGTGTAAAAGCTTAACTCCCTGCCCACTGGGGCGGGGGTGAGGGGGGGTCAGTTTTTCATAGTTTAGAATAACTCCCCTGGGAGTTAATGTGTACATTTTTTTTTTTCTGACATGAAGCGACTCCAGGGGAGTTACTTTGTAACAGAGGGGGAGTTAATCTGATCATGGCTGAGAGATGACTCTCCACCCACCTATTCCCAGATGTCTTTCTGCAAGAGAATGGAGAAGGGGATTTTATATTATTTCATCATCATCATCATCAACACACAACAACAACCACCACAGCAGCAGCAACAGCAACAACAACAGCAACAGCGTCTTAGCCATCGTGGTCGTTGTCGGTGTCGTCGTCGTCATATCTTTATATGTGTGTGTGTGTGTGTTTGACGCTTTTGCAAAGCCACACTTTTCGACCGATCGCCACCAAATTGAGTATCAAGCATCCTTGGTACCCTGGAAAGGTCATGGGGTGGTCGGCCGTCACGTGACGCATTGCGTCCAGATGCAATTTGCGTCGACAGACGCAAAACTGGAAATCAAGAGAGAAGGAAATGTTCCATCGACAGTCACGGCCGCGTTACTCAGTCGATTTCCTCTGTATTTGCTGGCAGCCTTTAGCCCCCACCCCTACAGCTTATGCAGTAGATTGGAAATCGTCATAGGCAAAGGTCAAGGTCATAGGGACCCCGAAAAAGGTCAACACAAAAGTGTGTTGATAACTCGCGTCTTTATTATCCAATGTCAATACAATTTCATACAAATGTGCACAATTATAAGGTCCACCAACAATGTGCGTTTCAAAGTCCAAGATTAAAGGTCAAGGTCACGCATGCGACTTTTACCTCGGGAGAGAAGTAAATCTTCACTCGCCAACCACAGCTGCGTTTCTCAACCGATTTCCTCCAAATTTGCTGGGCTATGCAGCAGATAGATTCAAATTCGCCATAGCCAAAGGTCAAGGTCACAGGGACCCCGAAAGGTCGACACAAAAGTGTCAATCACTCGCGTCTTTATTATTCGATATCAATGAAATTTCACACAAACGTGCACAAGTATAAGGTCCACCCATGAGAACTGTGGCCGCGCAGAAGGAGCACGCACACACACACACACACACACACACACACACACACACACACACACACACACACACACAAACACACACAGATAGATTCCCCACCTTCCCCCTCTCCCTTCCTTCCCCCTTCTCCCTCCCTTCCTCCCCCTTCCCCCCCCCCCCCCATCCCTCTTCCTCCCCTCCTTCCCCCCCCCCCCAATCTGTGCCGCCGCGTGAAGTGAAAGCATTGTCATTTTTGTGTCTCTGGTGGCTCACTTCGCTAAGCTCACTTTACTTACTATAGGCAGAAATCATTTTTCAAACATTTAATTTTGCTGCGTTCTAGAAACAGTGCCAACCAAAAGTAAATAACCCATGACACTCCCAGGGTGCCAAGGATGCTTTGTGCCAGATTTGTCGTTGATCGGTTGAGAACTGAATTCAGCTGGAAGAGTGGAGCTCTCCGATTTTTTTTTAATATTTGATTTTGCTGCGCCTTAGAAACTGTGCCCATGACACTCCCAGGACGCCAAGGATGCTTTGTGCCAAATTTGGTGTCGATCGGTTGAGAACTATGGCTCCGGTTTTTTTTTTCATATTTAATTTTTTCGCGCCAGAGAACAGTGCCGCCCAAAACTAAATAGCCCAAGACCTTCCCGGAGTGCTAAGGATGCTTGATACCAAATTTGGTGTCGATCGGTTGAGAACTGTGGCCGTGAATTAGGAATACACGCACGCACGTACGTACGTACGCACGCACACACACACACACACACACACACACACACACACACACACACACACACATTTCGAAAATATATAAGATGCATGGGTGGTAGCGAGTGCGGGGAGAGGGTGGTGGGTGATGAGTGGGAGTCATTCTGGTGGTATGTCAGAATAAACTCCCCTGGAGTCAAACTGAAACACAGAGGGGAGTTAGTTTTTTTTATATTCTAGTTTAACTCCCTGAGAGTTAAAACCATTCGGGGAGTTAAAACTCTTTCGTTACACCGGGAACTACGTTGCGGAGAAAACACTGGCATTCTGGTGAAAAAAAAGCAACAAATAAATCACGCGACAAACTGTCCAGCTCCTACCACTTTGGGTATTTGGGATGGGGGGACACAGCTGAAAGTTGATGCAAATAAAGGCATATTACGTAAGCAACAGCCTCTCCAACAGACCGATCAGACCTGAGTCGCCAGTTACCGAATAACAACAACAAAAAGAAAAAAGGAAGAAAGAAAGACAGAGTCAATTGAATTGAGTAACGTCCTCTGAAATAAGCCCACTCCCCTCCCCGGCCATTAATTTGCAGTGTAGAATGTCTTGTAATCAAAAAAAGATAATTTGTTTCTGTTCCTGAATCATTAGCAAACTACACACTAATCAAAAATGTTCTGAGGAATTACATAAATCTTTTGAATTCCGTGGTCGTCTTCATGAAGAGAACTTCACTAGCGCATGGTGCGGATATTCCATTCTGTCCACACGAACTATATGAGTTCTTGTCGTACATCAGTAAGAGCAAAGATATGAAAGCTGTAATCATTCTGACAAGGCAGTGAATACATGTTTTTTCTATGGCTTTCAAGCAAATACATGTTCTAGCGTCAAATGTTACGGTCGGATTACAAAATGAATCGTTGCTGTAAGATAACATAGTCGTAAGCAATACAAATAAGCAGGTAAAGAAAGTTCTAGGCCTAGGTGTCGTTTCACGCCCGGCTGATTGATATGAGACCAGCTTACAATGGCGATGAGCATTTTGTTTTCAACTTAACTGACAGCAGTGGGCATTTGAGCGATTAGTAACACAATCAGAGATTCCACCTGGATGTAATTATCTCAATAAAACACACACACACACACACACACACACACACACACACACACACACACACACACACACACACACTCACTCACACACACACACACACACACACACACACACACACACACACACACACACACACACACACACACCACAAACTTACAATGGCGATGAGCATTTTGTTTTCAACTTAACTGACAGCAGTGTGCATTTGAGCGATTAGTAACACAATCAGATTCCACCTAGATGTAATTATCTCTCAACACACACACACACACACACACGCGCGCGCGCGCGCGCGCGCGCACACACACACTCGCTCGCTCGCTCGCACGCACGCACGCACGCACGCACGCACACCGTCAGTTAAGCGCTGTAAAATCCAGATTACACTCAGAAAGCCTTACAAATCGCATAAATAAGATGGTAATCATAACGTGAGCTGTAAGTCCACGCCAAAGTCCTGGTGGGAAGGCTGACGTCATTGAGGTTGAATATTAGGACGACACAGGCAATCATGACCTTGAAAAACAACTGCAAAGATTCTCTTCGATCACTGGTAATTGTTTTGCTACCACCACATGACGAAAACGGAAACAAATATGGGCTTGTTGCCTTGGGAAATATGTTGATCGAAAACGTTTTACATGTAGTTATTTTACAGCTATTGCAAATTCATGGACTGTGTTTGCTTCTTGAATTATCTGCCTGTCTGTCCATCTATCTATCTATGTGTAATAGCTTATATTAATGGCTAACCATTAATAGTAAGCTGTCCGTCCATCCATAAATCTGACTCTAAGAACAGAGACTGTGGAATTTACATTCTATTTAGAATGGACGGGGGAAAGTCTTAAAACTTGGATCGCTCCAGAATATCACTAAGATTAAAAAAAAAAAAAAAAGTGTTCTGAGAGAATCTATCGGCTTTGCTGACGATTGCGCCCTCAATGAAGGCTCAGTGCCTGAGGTGCATGACTGCATAAAAGGTGTTCTTGTTTGTGCCTGTGACAAATTTAGTTTTAAAAAAAAGTAAGCACCAAACAGATCGAACTTATGCACCAAGCGGCTTGTTACCACCCTATCTTAAATCCCTCAACACGGTGGAATGCCAGAGACTCCGAATAGTTCACAAAATGTACAAAGCCTGGCAATATTATTTCCAAAGCAGTTCAGATCGATGACAAAATCAACCGTAGGATTTCCAAGAGAAGCGTCGGCTTCAGTCATGACAGCATCTTGTAAAGAAAGAAAAAATGAATCGACCCTTAGAATTCAGGATCTATATCATTGTCATCCTTCCAACCCTCTTACACCTGAGAGAATTCGCAAAATCAACTGGCAGGACAAGATCCTTGACTCAGCAGTGCTGTCTTTCACCAATTTCAATCAACATAATTCTGTTGAAGCAGCAGATCAGTAGAGAGCTGGCTACATCGTCAGGATGCCAGACCTCACCCCAAAAGAATTGTTCTTTGACGAGCTGTCCTCAGGAAAGAACTCTCTTGATGGACAGCTTCAGTGCCTCAAAGACAACCCCAGGTCTCCCTAAAAATCTCCAGAAAAGACACCAGCCTTTGGAAGCAGGAAGCCTACCACAGTTCCTCTCAGAGATGCGCCACAGCAGGGACTGTCACTGCTGAAGGGGGATTAGCAGCAGATGCAGGGTGGAAGAGTCAAGCAGAAAAAGAGAAGTCCTGTGACTACCAGCGCCTCCGCTTCCATTGAGTGCCTCGCCCTAAGGAGGCGTTTCATTGCCCGCACCTGACTGCTCAGACACTTTCGCTCATCATACACCCACTTCCCTTGGAATATCGGCTGGCATCCTCATCTGTATGTCTTACCGTCTGTCTGTGGCACAGTGTGCCCATGCTAATCTTGTCTCCTATCCTTCCTTACCCCCACCCTCTCCCAATCCCTCACAAAGCTCCTTCCCTATTCTTATTTCACCCCGCTCTCTCTCCATCACTGACGAAAAACACACTTCGGGTGAAAAAGTAGGAGCGTATCGAACAGATTTTTTGTCTGTTCATGGCCCATATTCCGTCCTTGGATTTCCAGGTTCTGCGTGATACAGACAATTGGCAATGCTCACGGCCCTGCAGGCTGAGGGACAGTTTACGTTGCTTCTTAAAGGACAGCTTTCCCTGCGCTGACTGGGACTGTTTTTCAATGCTACCCAACTTCCTCTTTTCCTGACTCTAGTACATGGCGTCCTTTTTAAAACTGTTTTCCAACAAAATCCCTGCAGGAAGACTAGCATCGATCATCTTTCTTTTCTTTTTTTTCAACAGAACAACTTAGAACCATGTGTCTATGAACAGTCGACGATCGTAATTCGAGGTCAAGTCCGTGCTCGTGAATGTTTACAGCCTAAATAAGCTCAGATAAAACCCGCCATGACGCCGATTATCCAGTGATCCGACGCCGCTTGGACACAGCTGAACGTTCCGTTAAAGACTAAAGAAAAGAAGTATGTGCGGAGATCTTCGGCCTTAATGCCAAGCTAGCAAAGATAGGGACAAAGAGGGGGGGGGGGGGGGGAGGGGGGGGGGGGGGGGGGGGGGGGGAACGAGACGAAAGTAAGAACAAAAACAAAAAAAGAAAGAAAGAAACAGTTGAACATCAAAACAAAAAAAACAAAAAAGAAAGAAAGAAAGAAACAGCTGAACATCAAAACAGCCCTGTGTCCCTTCAGAAGATTCGTTTATGGTTGATTGATTAACTTCTGATTAGGCATGCACGCACATGAGCTTGAAACAGAGGAAGGGGCGCGAAGGAGAAGCGGGCAAGGGTAGATAGGTGGGTGGGGTGTTTGAGGAGGGAAGAAGCAGAAGGACGTGTAGCACGTTTCTGAAGACGGCAAGCACTGTTTACAGGGCGTAGGGCAGTGACCCAGCTGTGTGAGGAACTCGATGTCCGACCTCGAAGAGCCTTCTGCTTGTCACTCAGTCCATCCAGACCGAGGTTTTCGAAAACAAACCATCGTTCAACGAAATGAAACAACGCGATGGCCAAACCATATCAGAGTTCTTCCTTCTGCGGGTACAAAGATGTTTTTCTTGAAACGATCTTTGTATTCGGTGTATTTCACATTGAGATGTCTTCTGGTTTGGTATTGTAAATCTCTGATAGCGTTAAATTACGTTGAGGTCTGCTAACTTCAAATAACAGCGATTTGTTTTACCAATGTAGATCTACAAACTGTTGTTTAAAACGACACAACTGCGATTTATTGGTATTCCGAGACCTCTCAAGGTTGTATTGCAATCCGTGTAACTCGTCGTTCTTAACAACTCATTGGACTTTGCGTCGAAGGCGGATAAACCCACGCACGGATATATACACACCGCACTTCCCAGTTTCTTTCTGTCCTTCCATACCCTTAGCCCTCTCCATCCCGCCCTCTGTCTCCTCACCCCGTCTCAGTCCAGTCAACCAGTATGCAGGCTGACTTCAGTTTGCTTTTTTTTCTTTTCTTCCTCTTCTCCTTTTTTCCCCTCATACGGAAACATCCTTTGGAGACGAAAATCGTCTCAAAACAGGCATAACGGTTTTCCCCTGCTCTCAAAGATGAGTTTAATGTTTACCCTTTCATGCCCACTTCTTCATTTCTATCCATATCCCTTCTTCCCCCTCCTCCTACACCCCTGTCCGGCATAATCCTGCCCTTTTTTTCTTTCTTTCTTTTTTTCTAAGTCATTGTCATATTATCATAATTGGGGCCGGCATAGCACAGTCAGTTGACCACCAGGCTTATGATCCTGGCAACCCTGGGGTTGTGGATTCGCATCTCTGTCAAGCTGTTTCAATACAGGGAGATTTGTTCCCCCGGAGTTAATATCGGTTCTGACTCCATTTCTCAAAAAGTCCTTCGAATAGGACTGAGACTTATAAACCAAGGTTCCTTGTCTGTAAACATGCATAACAACGTTCATGCACACATAAAATCTCATCACCAACATGAACTGTCGAAAGAGAAGGATAGTTTGGTTGGTATTTTTAACACCATACGCATAGTATGCATCCTCCGTGGGGGGGGGGTGGGGGGGGGGGTAAAAAAAAAAAAAAAAGAAAAAGACCGAAAAATTGATAGACTGAATGAAACGGGAAATGGCGGAAAGTAGCGCCAGCAGGCAGCTCTTCAGTCAGCTGTACCCAGTTAGGCGGGCCCGTTGTGTAGCGTGGACTGCAAAGCGCTCACAGCTTGGTCTCTAACCGAGGTTGTGCACCGTATAAATACTCTAATAATAATGTTAATTATAGCGAAGGGTTTGTTTACGTGCACGCTGCTCCGCTATTTGTTCTGTTTAAGTGTATTTGTTCTGTTGAAATTCTTTCTTTTTTTTTTCAGAGTTATGGGAAGTCAAAGACGTAGATGCAGAGGGATCGGTAACTCGCTTCACTCACTCTCCCACAAATCGCCTGTCTTAGTCCCGTTCTCTTGCTCAGCTCAACTAACCAACCACCACAAAGCGAAATAATTGTTCAAAATGGCTGGGCATCCCTTAACGGCGAGCATACATGCCAGCATCTTGTGCGCTGTGCATCGATATTGTTCTACTGCCTACACATTGGCTCTGCCAAAGAGCAAACCACCGTGTTACGAATTTTGACATTTTCTGTTGCGACGTAAGGTGAAATAGTCAGCCAGCCTTGACTGGAGACAGACACACAGTCAGTCAGACCCTCAGGAATAAGTGAATGCCTTCAAAAGATATGCTCAGTGTGGTTCCAACCTGCGAAAGACGAAGACACAGTTCCTGTCTCTTCGACTTGTGTGTGTGTGTGTGTGTGTGTGTGTGTGTGTGTGTGTGTGTGTGTGTGTGTGTGTGTGTTTGCAAGGCTAAGTGCTTAGTTGATGGTCATCTCAAACAATAAATGGCGTCCATTGTATTTGGAGAGAAAACAAAACAAAATAAAACAACAAACGAAAAACCACAAATAAACGCGCATGAACTGATGTCCTATTTGTCTGTGGTGCCACTTCTCATAGAGTCCGGCCCAAGTTCCAACTTGGGCTTAATTTTGTTTGGAATCCTATCTGACTCAAAATAATAAGTTGATGTGGTATACATGAGATTGGCATGGGTTGATACAAACAGAACTTGTTAGGGCGTTTTTCTGGCGATCATTCAAAGTGGTCTGTGTGACTGATTTGCTGCGACAGGTCACGTACATGGAATCTCTCTCTCTCTCTCTCTCTCTCTCTCTCTCTCTCTCTCTCTCTCTCTCTCTCTCTCTCTCTCTCTCTCTCTCTCTCTCTCTCTCTGTGTGAGAACGGGAGCACTTGCAGCATCTCTCTCACACCATCCGTCTCCATTACGACCCACTGTCACCTGCGATCTCCCCTCTCTTTCTGTAAGACAACCAGAGCACTCGGTAGCATCCGTCTCACCCTATTTCTCAGCCTTTACCCATGTTCTGTGCTAACAGCCATCTCCCCTTTCTTTCTGTAGGAGAACGAGAATACCCACAGGCATCTGTCTCTCTTCGACTTTGAACCTTCCCACTGTTATCTGTCTTCACCCCTCTTTCTGTACAAGAAAAAGAGCACTCTCATATATCTGTCTCGCTTCAACTCGTGACCTCCCCCTTAATACCCACTGCTATATGCATAGCCCCTCTTTCTGTAAGAAAACGACAGCACTGACATGCGTCTGTCTTGCCCAAACTTTTCAGCCTTCCAAGTACCACTGCAGTTAACCACCACCACCACCACCCCACCTTTTTATATTTTTTTTGTAGTGTGTGTGTGTGGGGGGGGGGGGGGGGGGGGGGAGCGGAGAGAGAAAGAGACAGGTAGACAGACAGAGAGAGCTCACAGGCATACCTCAACTCTCAGCGTTCCTCAGAACCCTCTGCCATCAGCCATCGACTATCTTTCTAAGAGCGAGAGCACTCACTTGCATCCGTCTCACCTTATCTGTCAGCCTAGCCACTGCCAATGCTATCTCTAATTCTGTAAGAGAACGAGAGCACTCACTGGCGTCTGTCTCACCCCATCCGTCAGCCTTCTCTGATGTCAGCTAGAATCTGCCATCTGTCCTCTGGGAAAAAAAAAACATGAGCGCTCATCGGCATCTGTCTCTCACGGCCATTCCCAATACTACGTGCCACATGCCATCTCCCCTCTGTTTGTTTGTTTGTTTTCTGCAAGAAAACGGGAAACAATCTTCCCTCCTCTGTGTAAAACAAGAGCACCATCACTCCTCCGAAAGAGAACAAGTGCACTGACTGGCATCAGTCTCACGCCAAAGTCTCGGCCACCCCAGGTGGCAGCTGCTGTCTGCTATCTACCCCCTCTCGTTCTTCTGTCTCCGCCAATTCTCAGTCTTACCTAATACCCAGGGCTGTCTGCAACCCCCACTCCCACCCCCCCCCCCCCCCCACCCTCTCTCTCTCTCTCTCTCTCTCTCTCTCTCTCTCTCTCTCTCTTAAAAAGACAGACGTTGTCTAACCCTGCTGTCATAAAACCATCCATTCCATTCACCACGGGGGATAGGCGTACCTTGCAAGCAGACAGAACTCAATTGCTCATGGTTGTGTAAGAAGCAGATGTGTTGGGAGAGAGGGGGGAGGGGGGTTCATCGATGAATTCAGTTTCAAACCATGGCGCTTGTCATGCTCGAAAAATGCTTCAAAAAACAAAACGTTTGCCCATTATGCCGCTGTCATGCACGAAAAGTGCTCGTAAACAAGTTCATCCATTTTGCAGCCGTCTTGCACCCCCCCCCCCCCCCCCCTCTCTCTCTCTCTCTCTCTCTCTCTCTCTCTCTCTCTCTCTCGCGGGTGGTCTCCAGTTTCTCTCACGGCTACTTGTGCGTCCTTGAAATGTCTCGAAAGCGTCCCAAATCCTACACGTGCGTGCAAGATCCACCCTGTTTTTCCCCACCCCAACAGCACGGATGCTCTCATCGTGTGTCAGTGCTCGTCCGTGTGTCAGTGAAGTGTGTGCGGGGTGTGTGTGTGTGTGTGTGTGTGGTGTGTGCGTGCGTGTGTGTGCGCGCGTGTGTGCGTGTTCCACGCAAAAATGATGGATTTGGTTTTCCGTTATGGAGGTCAGGCGTGTGTGTGCATCGATACTCTCTCTCTCTCTCTTGCCAACCTTTCATTCAGTAGGACTTTTGAAACTGCGCAGTAGAAAGAAACTCGTGGAGAGCGTGGCAGCAGAGAGTCCTCAGAAGAGAAGAAGCCCCCTTCAAGCAAGTGTTTCGGCACTTAACCCCTGACACTCTAGGGGGGCTGGGCCACACACCGGTTCATGACTCTGGCTTTTTTTTTCCCCATCTCGGGACGAGCCATGGTTGGGATTCGAACCCATGCTCTTCTGGACATGCTCATTTTCCACTTAATGACTCGCGCACTAGCCACTAAGCCATTGGGACACCTGATATTAGTAGGAAATTTAAGCCTTATGAAGTTCACTTTTGTTCCTCCTTCACCAGATCCAGCTTGAACACACCTCTCTGCTGTTTCTGCCATTGCTTTCAGGGCTCTGGTTTTTTCCCTCCCTGCAACTGAGAGCTGTTTCATGAGGCTGTACGCAGACGTTCCTACAAACCCCCTAGCTCCAATTTCTGCTGTGAGGACTTTGACCTGATAGCCTTCTCTCCTCAGGGTGTGTTTGCCAGATCAGCATACTTTTCAGTCTTGTAGATTTGAGCTGCCTCCATTCTGTTCTCATATGGCACCGTGAGCTCGATCATGATCAGCTGCTGGTTGTTGACTGAGAGTGGACTACTATGTCTGGTCTCAAGCCACTCTTGCTGATGATCTCTGGGTGACTCTTCCATTCTGGAGGTCTGCAGTGCACTCCCAGTCATCTGCCCCGTCCAGCAGACTCTGCCTGCATGTTCCGAGTGGCACTGTTGTTCTTGGCCATGATTCGCTGCCTCCTGCCGTGAAGAATGTTGCCGGTGCTTTTGGAGTCCTGATTTTCCCTTTTTGTGGTGTTGGTACTAGCCCAGACTACTTGTACAATCTCTTTGAGCACTTGGTTGTGCCTCCATGTGTACCTTCTTGAGCCAGGGCTACTTTACATGAGCTAAGGACATGCTCCACTGTTTGTTTTCCATGGCAGAGGGGGCATGAAGGATCGTCTGTTTTTTTCCCCACTTCACCAGGTTGCATTTGAGGGCAGAAGGTCATATGCGGATCTGAGAATGAAGCTGATCCTGAGAGGGGCGATGTGCCAAATGTCATTCCAAGTGAGACTTCTTTGGAGTGCATTCTCCCACGTTGTCCATTGCCATTGCTGGCTCTGCTGGACTGCTTTTTGGAGTCATTTTTGGTCTTCTTCTTTTCTCATTTCCTGAATCATCATGTCTCTTTTGGGCTTTTCCTTTGGCCTTTGACCACCATTCAGTTTTGGTCATTCCCAGTCCTTGTCTGTTGGTCTGTGTGTGTCCTGTTATTTCTCTGATCTTGAGACTTTCTTTTGCAGAATCCATCGCCTCTTGAACTTTCCATGCAAATAACTGCATCTGTGGAATGTGTATCTCAGTATTGTTAAATTCAGACCACGGTACTTCGGCCCTATCTTCTCACAGTCTCTAGCTACAAGAGGGTCTCTTTGTTACATCTGCTATGGATCACAGAGAAAGAAGCATCACGCTGTGATCATGGATTCCAGTTTCATGTTACCGATCGCTAATCTGGCTTACTGTAATGCTTTGGGCCGCGTACGAAATCAAGAACGAAAATCAAATTGTCATGACACAAACATTGACAAAACAGATAGGCTACATACGAGTTTATACGGTATTCTAATCCCACCTTTACGCAGAAAAAAAAAAAACAAAAAAAAAAAACAAACGTGTTCCATAGCCGATGTTTAGATGACATACCAGAGACACTTGATTTAGGTGTAAGAGAGCGTTAAAACGTTAAACTAGGCATTATTCAGACTGACCTTCTGCCAAGGGAACCCGAAACTCCCACAGAAAGGTCAGGATTAGAAATGACATTTCAGAATACGTGAGGATACTTGGGAAATTGTCACGGAAGGCAGCAAGACCACTACCCGCGCATCCCCTTTTTCCAGGCAGCCGCAAGGGTATTGAATCTGTCGGAGAATTACGGAGATGTGACAAAATTCGGCAAGTACATAATTTCTGAAATCGTTAGATGCGAAACAGGCAAGGGAGGCAGCAGTGAGGCCATTATGTAACATGTGGCAGTGTTCCTTACACAAGGTAAATGTGCAGGTCGTTGCAGAGCCTGGAACAGAGCAGGTCCGGGGGACTTCCAACTTAAAAATAGTAGTCCTCTTATTAGAAAAATAGTTACAGACTTAGAATCAAAAACTTACTTGGAGAATATTTCGACAGGGTCGCCCTGTCTTCTTCCTGTGTTTTTAAACTCGAACTGTTGTCAAGTGCCAAAACTTATGCGATTGTCAGTCTGGTTTTGATGCGAGTGTACGAGGTTGTTATAGCTAAAGAGGATGAAAATTATTGTGCGAGGATGTTTAGAAAAGCAAGCGCAACATGTTTTGTTATACTAGCTGTTTAGAAAATGTGCGTGAATGGGAAAACATAGCTTTGGGGAGATCCTTGGGATTTCAAATCTGGATGCTGAAGAACATTCATTGCGATGATAGAATTGCGGAAGATGGCAAAGAGGAGGAGCAGAACGGAGAACGATTATGTTGAGAAAGAACGTTGCCCTAGGTTCTCAGTAGAGCGTGGTAGGTCTCTAAAAGCAGAGTGCAGGCATGGAAAAGGATGAGGGGACAAAGTATTAAGCCTACAGATGCTAAGACAGATTCTAGGAGGAAAGCGACCACAGCAACCTTTTCCTAACCGTTGTTACAGAAGATCAAGGCGTCAACATTACCTACTCCCTGTCCAGGGTGTGGGTGTGGGTGTGTACGTGCCAGTCCGTGGTTTCGACTGCGTTTTGTTACGCTTATTTTCGACGAATTAAAAAAAAAAAAAAAAAAAACTCTGCAGAGTGCCACTCTCGCATCGGTCCCTACAGCCACAGGCGACGCTGCTCAGGTCGAGCAGACAGCCCAGACAGATAGCTAATCTTAGGTCGGATGTACTCTATCCATGGTCAGGTATGACCAACGGAGGCCTACCTACCTATTAAAAACTCCAGTGTTATCTGGAATGTGGCTTCAAACCAATCCTGTAAATGTTTCCATGAAAATAAACAAAACGCGCGCGCGCGCGCGCACACACACACACACACATGTGGGGATGAGAATGGTGCGGTATGTTTCCTGCTTTTCAGATGCCCATCTGGGCCAGTCTGGCTACCGTATTCAAGGTTTAAAGTTTGTTACACACGATGTAGGAAGGGCCAGGAGGCTCCTGTCACCGAGCCATGCGTTTTGTACCAAACATGAGCGTGTGCCACGCGCTTTTCTCCGGCGGCACGCGATCGTCATATGACGTGTTGGAACTAGTGTGGAATGGCATAATTTGGTTGTAATTTGTTGTTATTTTTGTTTCTGAATAGTTACAGAATCGTCGAATCAATCGTGTACAAAAGTAAATGGATAATGAAATGAAAAATGTATGATCGGGGGCATGAATTGAAAAGTACTTCCTCCAGCTTTCATTACGCACTTTTTATCGACGAAACTACTTTTTGCCCCCCACAAAGAGTCCAATGAACGATCAAAACAACAAACAAAAATGTTTACTGTGTATAACACTTGTTTGCAAGAACAGTAATTCCTACTACCACCACCACCACTACTGCCTATTACTATATAGATTGCAGCTTTCACTTATTTCATCGTTTTGACCTTGAATCCTTGTCAGTCGGTAATGAACCCAGGGAAACACTGGAAAGTGTGAGACCACCTTGCTGAAATGTCCGAACCAGGCTTGTGTTCCTCGTCCAGTTCTGCTGACTTAGCACTCAGACAGCTTCCCCAACCACACCCACCCCACACCCTTTCCTCCGCTTTTTTTTTTTTTTTTTTTTTTTTTAAATTGTGCGATTTTATGGTTGGCCAGGATATTATTCATCTGATTTCCGGATTTGTGGAGTGTTCCTTCGCCCAACTTCGTCATGGCAGACATGAGGAGTGCAGTCAATGCCCACCATCCTCGACTTGTTTGATTCAGAGTAAACAACTGATCAAAATGACTAAAACAATGCAAAGCATAGTATCTTCTTCGAAGCCTATATTAAGACAGTGAGCGTCGCGGCCTGTGCAGTGGGAGTACGTGCAGACAAGCCCCCACTGGATAGAAGAAAGCCAGCTGGAGCTGCGGTTAGATTACCGACAACAGGTCAGTTGACCCCGTCACCGCAGTGTCCAATAATGGAGGAAGGGCGATGTGTGTACTGACCTTAAGGGGAACAATTTCCAATCGGCACATCCCACAGGCTCTTACGTAGATCCTTCCACTGTACAGCTGCTGCAAGGATGTCAAAGGAGGAGCTTAGTCCACTGAAAGTTTGTTTCACTACCCACTGACCAATTAATCAAGGCCTCCCAACAAGCATGATGCAGTTTGCCTGTCAAACACTCAGAGAAGAATCTAACCTTGAATCTCACCAGAGATGAGGATGTATGTGTGTGCGCGCATGCGCGTGCGTGTGTGTGTGTGTGTGAATAACAGATCCTGAGGTCAAAATGTTCCGCTTTCTAACTAACAAGTGTTTACATCTGTGTTTGTGTGCATGCTTGAATGCATGTATGTGTGTGTGTGTGTGTGTGTGTGTGTGTAAAGACAGACAGATAGGAGGGAAAGGTGAACAATGATTAAGGGCCCAGTAACAGTCTACCTGCAACTGTGCAAGCAGGAAGAAAGTGAGACTGCACTGAACCTTGACACTGGAACAACCTTCACAGGGGGCATGGAGAGGGGTGGGAAGTGGGAGTCTGTTGCATCTCTCACACACTGGGAAAACAACATTCATTCATTCTAAATGACTAGAGATGGAAACACCCTGTGAACCAACAGTGAAAAGTCATGTACAAGAGTCAAGATGAAGATTTGAGCCAATGACAGAAATGCTAGCCTGATTAACCAACAGAGAAAAGTCATGATAAAATGGAGGGAGAAAGAGGAGGAATTGGGAAAGGGTGGGTGGGGGTAGGGTGTGTGTAAGGTGTGTTGTTTTTAAGGTGGAGGCATGACTGGGCTCAACATGCTGAACATGGAACCCAAAGTTTAGACTGAACAGAGGGGTGATGCCCATTTCCCTGGAATATCCATGCATGTCTGTACCTCACCTGATACAAAAAGACCATTGTCTTGAGCTTTGTTTAAACATGAGAGAAAGGTGGAGGTGGTACATACATGGGAATAAGAATGTTTGTGAAAAGTGGTTTAAAAGTCAAATATAACAAATCAAAGGACAGACAGAAGTGATCAAATACTTGCATTCCATCATATTTTATGAGCAGTAATCAACTCTTTCTTTCAAAGTACAAAAGCATTAACGATCATGTCATGGAGAACAATCTGTTAAGCAATTTAAATCATAATAATCAGATCTTTCATGACACAGCAAACAAAGCATCTATCAGTCAGTATATTCAAGCATTCTTCAACATCCTCAACTCAAAAACAGGACTTTTTTTCCTTTTTTTTTTTTTTTTTTTTTCCTTTTCAGGTAAATGGACATTGTATCAGTAGAAGCTGAACAGAAGGTCAAATTAACCAAATCATCAAGTTTTCATAAACTGATGAAAGCTTCCATATCAAAATGAACAACAGCAAAATTTTAAACATCTTGCATCAATTCACTATAAAAGAAACAAGCATCAGACAGAACACTCTCAGTGTCTTCCTGTGTGTGTTGATTTGTTTTGATTAAAAGCCAGTCTATTGATGCCAGGAACACTCTTGTTCACTCATTTTCATTCAATTTCAATCAAGTCTTCATCAAATCTTTCCCTTCTTCCTTCTTAGGAAGCAGGCATTTACTGTCAGAGATCCAACAACTGATAGGTTTCATTTATAAACCACACCTAATGGACACCAAAAACATGTCTTTTGTGTCTGCTACACAATTTATGTATCTGTATGTGTATGTGAGTGTCTGTCACATGCGTATATGAAGTGAAAGTAGTGTGTGCAGACTTATGTGCTCTTATCTGTTCAGCTGTGTGTGTGTGTGTGTGTGTGTGTGTGTGCGCGCGTATGTGTAAGCGTGCAAAGTGAAAGTGGTTCCTATTCTAATTTGGACCATTAGAGTACAGTTTTACTTCCCCTTGCCTTTCTAGGTGAATAAGACAGGTTTTCTGAATATGTGGCTTTCTGCTCATGCTTCTTTTTAGTTCTTTATTGGATGATCATATGACCATAACAATACATATTGTTATGTATGCAGAAGACACGTCAACTTCAAATGTAACCAAAAGTGACAGGATGTGACTGCATTTTGCAACTAAATGATGATTAAAGTTAATGACGACAATATCATCACATTTACCATATACCTTCAAGCCGTTTCAGAGGAAATGTAGTACAGTACAGCAATGAAAATGAATGGATCATTCCTTCTGATTTGTGTAACGCCCTGTTCGTAAAATACCATTATAAAAAACCAACCAACCAACTGACAAAACTTTTCTTTTTTTTTCAGTAGAAAAAAACTGTCTTGATCCACAAGATCCAGTTCATTTTTCTCACCTCATGAAATACATTTAAATAAACAAACGCAATTCATCGAAGAGAGGGACAGAGAGACAAAAGTATCAGACAAACACAGTCTTGACTCACAAGTAAGTTTTCACAATCTCAAAATATTTATAACCTAGAGGGTGAGAGAGAGACAGACGTATCAGACAAACACAGTTTTGACTCACATGTAAGCTTTCAAAATATTAA
The DNA here is from genome assembly GCA_016801955.1 of Conus betulinus. NCBI lineage: Eukaryota > Metazoa > Mollusca > Gastropoda > Neogastropoda > Conidae > Conus > Conus betulinus. The sequence goes on from JADBJO010002285.1 coordinate 269,579, forward strand.
TAACCCATTACAGCAATGAAAAATAACTCCGACAAATTGTGGTAAAATCTTTTTTCCCTTAGCCTTCTTTTTTAATCCACCGGACACATCAGTGCATACTTCAGTACTGTTTCATCTGACTTTTTTTTCATTCTGCAGAATTATTTTCTCTATTCACAGATTGCTTACAATGCTATCACATCACATACTGTTTTCAACTATACACATACACACACTCACACACACACACACAGAATTAAACGTTGGTGATGACATGAATCTATTTACATACACACATGCACACTCATACACACCAACTCAAAAGTCTATAATTAAAGAAAAAAATGCTCTGGTTACATAATTTTTGTTACCAGCTTTTCCTGTCAAAAAGAACAGACCACATAATCTACAAACTCAAAAACTTATTTACTGAAAATGCCTAAAACAAACTTTTAATGACAGCAAAAATTGAAAGCAATGCAAGACAAGTAAGCGCGTATCTAACAGCGATCAAATGAAGTTATTTACTATTCAGCAAATGGCAGAGGCCATACAAAGACTAACAGTATGTTGAAGAGACTGCACCTTGTTTTGTTTAAAATTAAACACCATTGATTCACCTAACAATCAGTTCATGACAAACATTTATTTCCATTAAAACAAGTCTTTAAACATTACATCAGTCAGGATGTCTCAGAACAGTCTTCAAAGAGTCTGCAAGAAGATGTTTTGTGCCTTTCAGAATATTCCTACGCCATCTGTGCAGGTGCTTTTTACCTCTTTATGAGTGTGTCATTCATTTTCTGCGGGAGAAAAGTCAGCTTTTCCCAGTGGTATGCAGGTTGGTAAAACTAATCCAATTATTTGTAATGTTCCTCAGCATTCAGGTTGATTAATTCAGCTTGTGAAATAGCTTCAAAGATGGAAAACAAGATGAACCAAGACTGAAGCACTCGAGCTCGAAGAAGGGTTCAAAGGCAATTTCCCTCTGTGGACAATTAGGTTTCATGAAAATGTTTAATGATTCAAAAGTCAATACAACAGTTTTCTTAAAAAAAATTCTGGAAAAAAAAAAAATTGTAGCCCTTCATGTGAACAAGGAATGAAACCAATGTTATACCTGACAGACATTGCCAAGTCACAGCTTAATTACAATGATTCTATTTTTCCCCCTTCTGATTGCTGTTGTCAATTTCATGCAACGAGATCATTTGAAAGCTAAATGCAAATCTGGTCAGATGCATGCAGTAAGCAATTATTAACATTATCTTTTTCACCTTAGATTAAGATTTAGCCAAAAAGACTCTCGACCGTAGATTGTGTAGGATTTGAGTAAGTCACAAAAGCAAAATACATACAGCCCTTTCAATCATTTCACAAACACAAAACATTGAGGCAGATGCAGGCACAGGTATGACGGAGGTAGAAACATGGCAAGACATTTGGGTGAATATACGCCAAAAGATTGTAAATAACTCGCACTTAAACTTGTGATGTCCATATGTGTGTATATATGTGTTGATACATTGTCGAGTGTCTAAAAGAGACCACAGCATCATTATGCTTGACATGGCTCATAAAATGTGTCAGTGCATATGTGTACGCTGTGTGTGTGTGTGTGTGTGTGTTCTTTTCACTACAACAAAAAAAGAAAGGGGAGATAGTTCCTGACAAACTAAATGCAGAACAAGCAACAGATCAGAACAACTGAATATGTAATCAATGTTACTAACCAGAACAACGTAATAGTAATAATTATGGTGTTGAAGTTCATAATACCAGTAATGAAGAATTCAAAATACCAGTAATAATGTTCATCTCTCGCCATTGTAATAATAACACTGTCATAATCTGTTATAATTTTAACGATATACATATTTTTTTCCAATTTAAACTGTTCCCAACCAAAGTAATAATCATCTGTTTTCAGTCAACTGATTTTTTTTTTTTTACATAATTCTCTATACTGTCATGGCATTTCATTTTGAAATTTCAAGTAACAAAAATATCAAGCAAACAACCAACAACGACAAAGAGGAAGTGCACACACACACATATCTCTCTCTCTCTCTCTCTCTCACACACACACACACACACACACATGCGCGCGCACGCGCGCGCACACACACACACACACACACGCACAGAACTGATAAAAACTGGCAGTCAAATAAAGGGAAGGTAACTTTACACAAACTGACAACATAATCACAGCCAAAAAACTTAGTCCAAATTATTTCTTTTTAATTAACATTCTTTCATTGCCACATCTCAAAGTAGAAAAAGCATGCTCTTAGGTTATTATATCATGTATAATAATTATGCTGATAGTTGCCAGCCATAATGGCCTGAGCTGGGGATTCATGTTAATTAAACTGACATCAGACATCCAGTCTGATGAACTGGCATGAATAGAGAGGACACAAAGGGCATATTTACTATGTAGTCATGTGAAGCTGTCAGGCTATAAGCCTGCTTGGGCTCAACAAGAATTTGTGTCTTGGATCTGAATGACAGGTAGGCTTTCTAATAAGTAATTCACATCCCTATTCAGTCAAATAAAAAAAAAAAGAAAAAAAACATTGTCATCTTTTCATCAAGTCACAGCTGAAAGGAAAAAAAAAAACTCCATAAGCTGAAAATAAGATTTTTAAACTCACAGCACAAGCTTCTGTCATTTTGTTCATCCTATTATTACTGTGATGGTAGTATGATCTGAACATGTACAAATAAAAGATAAAATGCAATTTAAAAAAAAACTCTGATATGGTGTTATTAGACAAGTGTACATCTGCATTATCAAAACTTTTTTCTTTATTTGCATGCATGGGTGTGCATGCATATATACAAACAGTTGTGTGTGTGTGTATGTGTGTGTGTGTGTGTGTGCGCGCGCGCGCGCGTGTGTGTGAGATGGAAATCAAACTGCAATCCTACTTTTTTCATGAAATTCAGCTGCTTTTCTAAATACTTCTGTTCCAAGTCCCAATCAGAGTAAAGAGAATAAGTCCCTATGGTTAAAGTCTCTGGCGATGTCAGCTGCTGTTAGTTCTCCCATCTTCATCATTGGGTCTGCACCTGCTGCTAACAGTGCCTCCACTACCTTCTTGTGCCCTGCACACAGATATGCAATAGAGATGATAATACACTGCACAGCCATGAACACAACAAAATTGTTTTCCATCCACATGTAAATGAAGCAATTACGAGATACCAAAATGAATGCTTAATATTGAAAAAAAGGTGGAAATTACACTCATTTGCAGAAGTTAGTTAACACAATGATAGGAAAGTATCAATCAGGGCTGTCTGGCATAATTGGTGAATTCATTATTACTTCACAATCCCCCCCCCCCCCCCCCCCCCCCCCCCTCCAAATCTGAAGTCATATTCATTTCCTTATTTCTTCTGCAAATTCATTTCTTTATGAAGCCCCAGTTTTTGTTACTTTTAGTCTCCTACAATCAAACGAAATGACTGTCATTTAGACATTTATTTTTCCTTGTGATGCTCTTGCAAACATACTCAAACTATGTGACCAACAAAACTCCTACTGGTTTCAAAGATTTTCTGCTCAATAAAAAATGCATTTAAGACAAAACTGTTAATGAAAATGCACCAAAAAAACATACAAACCAATAATATGCAAAAGAAAAGATAGTCATTTTTAAACAAAGGAGAGACATTTCAACAAAGATCAGAAGAAGACTTTACTCCCGTTATTATTAGAAAGGGGGACAACTGAAGAAAACTAAAAACAAGTAATGAAACAGAAATTCTGGAGTGTCCAAATTTTGCCAGTTCCACAAAAGCTATGAAAATGCATATGTTTACACAAACATGACAGACTGACTGACAAGTATCTGTGCACAGAAGAAATGACAGAACACAGTTTACTACCTATAATGTAATTCAAAAGCTCATACAGAGAAACAACAATCAAAATAAAATGGATTTGAAATCATGTAACTATACTCGCAACAGTCAGTACGACTTAAAGCAACCAACTTGAAGCAACCAAAGCATTTAAACAGACACCAACACCAGGCTAAGACTTTCCACACACCATGCATGACAGCCAAATGCAGCGGAGTAGCATTTTCGCACTGGGTTGCAACAGTTGACGTTGATATCAGGACTATGAACCAGCACCTTCACAATGTCGGCATTGCCACTATTAGAGGCTGCATGCAGAGGTGTGTTGCCAGTGTCAGAAGCTTCATTGACATTCAGCGCAGACTGGACCTGTCACCACAACAAGCATGCACCAAGCCACTCTTAAGGTCATTACAGCAAGTGACAGATGCTAATTCTACCCGTAACATAACTGTTGCACTGGAGATAGACCCCTCCATGTTCATGAATAGTACATGTACCCCAGAATTCAAAATCCTGTTTATCTGATCCCTTACTTCCCAGCCTCTAAAAATAATAACTTCCTGAGGAAAGATCCCGTAAACCTTCAAAAGGTAACTGTATAGTATTATATACGAGACAGATTTGGTTGTTTCCGTGGTTTTTTTGCCAGACATCTAATTACATGCTCACAGCTTATTGGCATTTCTTGACACACTATCCATCCCCACTCCTTTCCACCATCCACTGACCGCATTCCATACATGCATATTCACATCTAGTCTCCCTTCACGGTCCTAGGGCTATGATGTAGTTAATATTCTGCTGGTCCTAATTACTTTCGTAGTGGTCTGTTTCAGGCACCCCACTGATGGCATTATTTGCAGATTACCTATTAAAGAGACAGACTGAGCCCATTCTCCCATGTCAGACTGTTTTGAATGATCACCTAAACAAATATTACACTACATTCAATGCTTCTTTTGTGCAGAAAAAAAATTGACAATCAATAAGCAAAAGGCAGCAAACATACACTATTGACCCCAAGATCCATGGACAAACCTCTTTCAAGGCGAAGAAAAATTCTGAGAGTTTCTTGTATGTTTTCTTTTTTTCCAACAAAGAATTTTCATGAAATTCATGATTAAATTGCATTTTGTGTCCATATTACCAGAAATGATGAATGTACTCAGTATGGAAGATATGAAAACAATATCATACAGCTTTCACATAAGTCAGCTTAAAGCTATATTTAGCAGCGGTCAAAATAAAATTTTGACTATTTTTTCCTCTGATAGGCAATTCATATGAAAACCTGTTTTCTTGTGGATTTCTATCTGTAATAGTCCCAATCATATTCAAGTCATTCCTGGTTCAGTATGAATCATATTCCTTAAATAAGCTGATATCTTCAAATCCACTTTAATACTGTAATCATTTACAATTCCTGGTATTTGTATTAGCTCACCTTTATTTCATGTACATGACAAGCAATCCTACCATTGTGCAAGTGATACCAAGGACCATCCCCAGATTGACCTCCCAGAAATGGTCACTTCATGTAAAAGACGTTTTGTCACAAGCATTTTTGCCTCCAGCTATCTTCAATTTACCATCCAGTAAAGCCTCCCTCCTCCTCCTCAGGCTATGTGTTTTTCTGGAACATGTTCTTCTCTTATCTGTCACTTTTTAAGGACAAGGAAATCTAAAAAAAAAAAAACACACATCTTTTTTGTTCCAAAATCTCTTTGATTTTTCTCTTTTTTGCTTGTATGTGTGTGTGTGTGTGTGTGTGTGTGTGTGTGTGTGTGTGTGTTTGTGTGTGTGTGTGTGTTGTTGTTGCTGTTGTTGTTGTTGTTGTTAAGGTTTTTTTTGTTCATTTGGTTGGGGTTTTTTTTTTTGCTGTTGTTTGTTGTGGTGGTGGTGGGGATTACAACTGTTGTCCCATTCTTATCTGTGAAAACTTTAGATTCTGAAGTTTGTGTATTACATGGGGCCAATGAAAGGAGAATAACTACAACAATGGCTTGAAAATCACAAACAGAAACAACAGCATTATCAAACACAACAAAAAAGCTATACACATCAAACTGGATTTTTTATCTTTTTGTTCTGCAGGGGTATCCTTCAGCCATTCCAGCAATAAAATCGAAATAACCAATAAACCCACATACATTAGAGAGCAAATACAAACAAAAATTAAAATCCAAAAATGAATTTTTTTAAGGAGACAGTTTTTTTGTGTCCCTTTTCTTTTAAATAAAAGACATTTCTTCTGAACATTTTCATCTTCGTCAATACTAGGTAATGTTGCTTATAGCCCAGCCGACTGCAAAGGGCCACATCAGGTCTGTCGTCAATGCTAGATTTACCTCCCAGCCAATCAAGTCACCTTCCCTTTAAGATTTTTTTCCTTTTTTTTTACAGAACAATTGCTGTTGTTGTCAATGTGCTAAGTTTATTTTCCAATCAAAATTCCCTCCATTTCAAAAACTTCTCTCCTCTAAGTGATTTTCTTACATTCCACTGCTTGATTTTACCTCTCTACAAAAGCTCTCTCAAAGTCAAGACCTTTTTAAAAACATTCTTAAGTGTGTCTTTGGCAATGCTTCATCTACCTCCCAGTAAAGTTTCTCTCCCTGAGAAACTCACTTTTTAAGGTTTATATACTGGAAGCTGTCATTGTGAAGCTCCACTATACCATTTGCTTCCAGCACGTATGAGAGAACTTCAAAATTTGCTATACTGATGTTGTCATGATGATATATCATTGTTGATTTGGCTGCTTTTAGTGTACAGGAAAAGAAAATGTAACACTACGTATACGAAAACATATCACCATATGAAAACTGACCCAACACTTCAAGCTTCTAGTGCAAAGGAATCTAATTCATTATGGGTCTGCATACCTTTCGCATTTGAGTGATCCAGTTTTTTCAATCAAATATTCAGTTTGCCAGCTTACCCTGGTCACTATGTAGTGCACAACATCCACCTGGTTATGCATGACTGCAGAGAAGAGCAGAGATCGTCCATGTATATCATGGCGTGTAACATCCACATAACCACCGCTCACATGGTAGTGGACAACATCCCTAAAGCCAAGCCTGCAGCAAAACACAAAAACTAATGATGAAATGACATTAACAACCAGAACATCCTCAAGCCATGAAGAAAAACATCATTCAGTAAAGATGCATCAGTATGAATGTCACAAAGTAAAATGTATTGTGACCCTAGTTATTTTTTAAACATGTAAATTCAAATTCTGTCCCTGCATGTTTTAAAAAATCAGATCATAACAAAAACTGGTAACTTACATTTCTTACTTCACCGTTGTCTGCTTTCATATGAACACTTTCAAAAATTACTTTCTTTTCATTTTATCAAACGACATTCTAAAATTGTCATATTTGTAACTGTTCTTGGTCACAGTGTCAACTGGCATGCAATTAGAAAAATAAATGTTGAATTTCCAAAACATTTTCCCTCCTATAAAACCAGCACCATGATACAGAGGTTGGTGCTGCGGTTTGGGGACACAAAAATCACAGATTTCAATCCATTCAGAGGTATGTATATATAATGAGATTCTTCAGGCCCAGTTGGCTCCTACCAAGTGTTGTTGTGTGAAGGAAGTTGGAAGACTGTAATCACACATTTTATTTAACAGATACATCTGTTGCTTGAAATATCAGACCAAAAACTGGAAGGTCCATGTTTCTCAGGCCTAGCAATTGGTCCTTGGGTTTAGTATGAAAGAAAATGTAGGATACAGATCAAAACTGAGCTCCATAGCATTATCATGAAAACAAACCTATTCTAAAAAATGTCTGGTTGAAAAATGTTGTATCCCTTCCTGGCATACTCTCATGGTAACCTCATTTTCAATTTCCTCTCCATATTCATAACTGCAGCAAGTACTTGCCAAGATCTTTTGTGTCAGCCAGTTCATGGGGACTGTTGGACCACTTCACCATACAAAAGATGATATTCAATCATACTGGCTCTGCATCTATGCAATTGTTATCATCAGTTGGAGGCATACAAAGTGGCGTCCCTCACATCAGGGATCAGAACAGGCAACATTAACACCATCCAAGTGACTTTGTAAGGTTGCCTCATTATGATCCGTTAGCGATCACTCTCTGTAGACTTCGATGCTGCACCTTTGACAGGACGTGGATGCAGATCTGCCGAAAAGAGTGAAAGCAGCACTATACACTTATGGTCTTGTTCTGTGGTGTGCAGAAGAATATGGATTCACAGAATGCTGCAAGCCTTGGACTCGCTCACAGCACGGGCAGACAAGTGGTGTGTCACACTTAAGAAAAAGAAATCATCAGCAACCCTTTCAGCCTTTCCAACAAGCAGAAGGCAGCAGATACTGGAAGACATTCCACTGTAGATTGCAAATGAAAACTTGCCTGGATATCACATCTGACAAATGCCTGACTTGGAAGTGACAAGTTTTGAATGTAGAAGCCAAGGTCAACCTTTGCCATAATGAGAAATCCAGCAGGCACAGGATGGGGAACCAATGTACAGATCTTGAAAGCAGCCTACCAAGGAGCATTAAAACCATATTTAGAACTTGGGTCCAAACACCATGGCAAACCAACTAACTCTGGACAGAGTACAAAACCAGACTCATCAATTGCACCCTGGAGACCACACTCTTCTCAGAGATAAAGAAGCTGTCTTTCATAGCATTACCTCCATTGAATCACAAAAGATAAACAATATGATGATGCATGCAGAAAAATTCCACAGTTTGTCACAATACCCCATGAAAGAAAAGCTGGAAAATCTTCCCAAAAGCCATCTCAAAAGAACCAGTTTTGAACACAAAAGCATAAGTCTAGAGTGACAGCATCAGGGGCAAGTTCTAGCCACAGTCTTGTCATTATCAGTTCCACGATGTAAATGGGATGCCCTGCCAGCTGACCCAGTGATCAACACCATAATTCCCACCCTGTTCCCAAGAGATGACCAGGACAGCTGTCTGAGCAAAGCACTAATTGAAGAGATCTTCCCTGAAGCCAAGATCAACAGACAGGTCTGCCACAAACGCAAGACATAAGCCAGTGGAAGGTCTAGAGTCTGCGTCAGGTTTCCTGATGTGTCAACAGGTTCAAAGCACTTCTTAAAATGGAAGTTCTTCTCCTACTTCAAAGCTAAGGCTAAGGTTCTAGCAGCAGCACTGGAACTGATAAATGCTGACAGGAGGCATCTTCAAAGATAACCTACTGGTTCTGGAAGTCATGTCTGGGGACAAGTTGGAGAGGATGCAAAGAAATCTGCACCAGGCCTGTGCAGACAATGAGACAGTATTGCTGTGAATGTGCATTCCCACTGATTGTCAAGGGAAATGAGTTTGCAGACCAGACTACTAAGTGATCACCCGGACAAGGTGCACTTCAGGAGTAAAAAACCCTGATCAAGAACATCAGGAGATAAGGTTAGAAAGGATGCCTTGCATCTCCTGACTAGAGCAAACAAGGCTATCATCTTCATGCTTTACACAGGATATACAAGGCTTAACACTCATCTGCATCACGTGCTTAAGATTGCTGCTACCTTCTAATGCCAGTGCTGGCAGGGGAGCAGACGGCAAAGCATGTCCTACAGGAATGCCCACTCTATCCTGATCTGAGACAGAACTTAGTTTGAGGGGGCGACAATGCACCAGAAGCTTTGGGAGTGTCTGGGGGAGCTCCAGAGGACGGCTAAAATCATCTCAGAGATGGGACTGAGTGTGTGACAGTGAACTAGGGAAAGAAAACAAGACAAACCTGTGCTGTGAACATGAAAGCCAAAATAAACAGCACACCAGTAACGCCATTGTGATGTTGAGACAAAAAAAAGACTAATAATACATTTTCTGTGCAACACCTTCATACATCATTCTGTTCATATAAAATATACAATATATATATATTTGTGTCAGGATAGTAATCATCATTATTGTCACCGGGGTGTCATGATCAATAATGGATGTAGACAGTCAATCTTCACAGCTTTCTATCCTTGACCATGCACAGAGGTTAGAAAATATACTTTAACATGTCAAATGCTTCACACTGTCCATCCAGAACTTCACCATTTCAGTTTGCCTTCGGGATATCCATCCTCCAAAGTACCGTGAAGAAATTTAATTTGGATGGTCTTGGAAATGGCATTCATGCAAGAGAAAGGGCTAGTGAGATTCACCAAGCATATGTACTGATTCACATTAACCTTTTGGAAGACTAAAGCCTAAAGGACAGGTTATTCTCTTGCTTGCTGCTCGACATCTAAATGCTTCTTGTATGAAATGAAGAGAAACCATGTGAGAGATCTGTTCTCATGTGCCAGGATTTTGAGTATCACCCAGCTCTCGAATTTTCACAGAAAACTGGATTACATCAGTGACCTCAATATATCTTCAATGTCAAATCATATCGCTGGTTTTCCAGATATTGCAAAATCTTGCCAATCAAAAATGGGCACTGTCATTTGGAAAATATCACCTGATCCAATCTAAACACAAGCAGTACAGCTCTGAAGATAATTTTAAGCATACAATAATACATGTGCCATCTAAAAAAAACTGGTCCTTCCTTCTTCACAAAAATAGATGTACTTTTTACCTGTGTTCACTATGAAAAAAAGGAGACTGTAACAAAAATTACTGAGTTAATGTCTTAATCAGATCTTGTTTTGTTTCTACCTTAAATTTCAGCAGAATGAACAGACAATGAAGCAACAAGCCCCCCCCCCCACACACACACACACACACATTCATCTAGCAACTCTTACATTTGATTCACAACTATTTTTTTCCCCCTATCAACATTCTACACATGAATTCATCATGTTGTTTACAGCCAGTAAACCGCAAAGGATCAGATCAAAATTAATCTCCAAACAGAACTTTTTTTAACTATCCTAATTATTTATTTATTTTCCCTAAGTCATTTTGAAAGTCAGATTATGAAACATTACTTTTATAATGATTATGTTCTTAAAGACATAGCTTGGACAGTTGCAGTATTCATGTTACCTGACTGCTTGTGACATGCGACGCTGATACACATTGTCCTCAGCTGCGCCAAGTGAGGGAACAGGCAGACCAGGGGGTACGCCATGCTGACCCAGCAGATTGCGGTAGAAGTTGACAATAGCAGACCACACGCTGACCAAAGCAAATGATCTGGTTGCCAACAACCACTGGCATACTGCCTATTTTTTGTGGAGCAGCGCACATCTGCCAGAAGTTTCTTATAGCGCTCTGTTCTGTCCGATGTCAGAATATCCAAATAATCAAGGAACAGGTGAGCACCTTTGGAACTGAAAAGTTTTGTGGGATATTCTCTGAACAGAGCTGACAAAAGATCAGTCACATCTCTCCTAACAATCTTTCTGGACTCTTTCCCCACAGCAAATGCCAGTCCTACTTCCTCTACAAGAATCTCATGCTCCATCTCATATATCTCCTGCCTCTGAGTTTCAGGAAAATTCGAGCCAGAAGTGAGCAAACTGTACAAAAGTATCGCCCTGGGTGCAGTAAGTTGCAAGGTCCTCCAGGGCCGTGTTTGCACGAGTCAGCCATTCTGCCACAATTGTTGCATCCATAAAGATCAACATAAAGTCAAAGTCACCTCGCTTCTGAGTAGTGGTCTTCTGATCACCGTGAGCCTGTCCACCGCTCAGTGAAGACGAGTCTGTCAAAAATGCACCTTCACAAGTAACAGGAGGTAATACTGGCAATTTTGGTAAATCATGTTGAGGACGTATGGACTGCAGCTGTGTCTTCCTTTTTCGCTTCTTTTTACTCGGTTTGGATTTAGACTGAACTTCAGCATCATTGGTTGGTGCAGGCTTGTTGACAGAGGACTGCACCCCCTGCTTCACAGTGCCATCTTGTTTGCTTTCTGGCGAGCCATTGGTAACAAAGCCAGAGTCTGAAGATTCTGGTCGTATTGCAGTGTTTTCAGCTGAGCCAGAACGACTACCTGGGCTGCTGCAGCTGTCACTAAGATCAAGTCTGTTGATGTTCTGACATGTTTCATCCTCATCTGTTAAAACTGTATCTTCATCATCACTGTCTCGATATGTCAGACGTGACACACAAATAAGGTCTCTAAGGTCACGAACTCCTCGACTCATGCTGATAGCAGTGAAGGCACAGTGGTTTTATCCAAGTATTTCCTCTGGTAAATTGCATGCATCCCAGCTGTTTCCCCTGTTGCTTTTTCTTAAAACTGTGACAAATTGGACAAAAAAAAAAAAATCTTCACTTAGCACTGAAAGCAATACTTTACATACAATGATACATGAAAATTATCCACTTATACTGATATAATAAGTATCACAAATTATCATGCAGTGAATTACATCCATTTATAATGATGTAATAAGTATCACAAATGATTATACAGTAAATTAGACAGCATTCTTGGAGCCACATCTGATCTCATTTCACTTCCATATATCAACAGATAATTTCTGTTATGAACGGAGGAATTTGCTTTTACAACTAAAAAAAAAAACATATCATTTCCTTATATGTTTAATCGTGTCGGTTATTTCACTCATACATGCATGTGCCTGTTTTGCTGCTGTTGGTTTTTGTTTGCTTGTTTGTTTTTTTCTCTGTTTTTTTTTTTTTGTCAGAAAAGCCTTCTTTACAATGGTTGTGTAATACACACATCACTATTCATGTACATGCTAACATTTCTTAAGTTTCTGATTTATGACAGCTGACTGATGAGAAACTCTTCAATGAATACTAATATATTCCTTTCAGATTTACAACAACTCTTCTTTCAGTAAAACAAAGCTACAATAACAAATGCAATGCTTTATCTGACAAGGGAAAAAAAATCGCCAACTGTGGTATGTTACCAAGAGAATCAGAGCCACCCTGAACTTCTATTTCCAGTCTCACTCGAATGTCTAAGGCCATGAAGGTAACCGTAACAAGGGTCGGCAGTGTTACCCTCACTTTCCAGGCTAAACGGAAGAAGAACATGAGAACTCGGCTACCTGGGAAGTCAAATCCACTGATGACATTATTCTGTCTGACACATCCAAGTCCTTTGCTGTTTAGATGTTCAATGACCTTCTAAACTTGCCAAAGACCCCAAACAAAACAACAAAAAAAAAAAAAATGCCACAGTTCCATTAATCTCTTCCCATGTCTTTGTGGTGGTTATGTTTCTCGTAAATACTCAGTTGCCAGAAAATTAATGGTAACAAGTGAAAGATGAAACACACAACTGTAATAGTTGAAGTTTGCAAAACGCCATGACAGTCTGAAGAAGAAGATAAGAGTCTCAACCAACATGATGGGCACACCTGGCCATAATGGCGTCAACAACTGGTCTGCAGACCTGCACACACATTAGACAGTTCATCTGTTCAGAATACAGGTTAAAAAGTCCCTGACAAAAACAGAGTCATGAAATGGTAACTGAAATCAAAAGAAAATTATGGTCAGGTCAATTGATACTGGACAAAAATGGGGGGAAAACACATTTTGAAGCTTGCAGAAAAGGATATGAAAAAGATTACTTTATCAAAAGACACTGGAAATGGTCACTTATTTCTGAGGTGCTCATTTAATCTGCACACACATGACCTGCAACGTTATTGTGTAGTTTTCACTGTATGGTCAAAGTAGAAATAATGTGTCATCTTTGTTCCAAAGTATGGTTCTAACCTTTTCATTTGACTCTTTTGAGCCAAAAAATGAAGGCAGATCTGGCTAAGACTGATCTGTTGTTTCATACATCAGTACACTACTCTGCTACTGATGTGATTTGAAACAAACTTCTTCAACTCTCTAATCGCAAGGTACATATTTCTGATAATCATACACAAAGCCATCAATGGGTCACTGAAATATTTGACAGACCATCTAGATGTCGAAGCATTCTTCCTTTCCTTTATATTTATCCCTTTTTTTAATTGATTCTCCTTAGTACAGAAAGCTGGGCAGCAGGAACTGAAGCAGGGGTAGAGGCCAGTGGAACTGAAAATCAAAACAAGTTTTTCCAGAAAACGAAGTGAACAAATGACAATTATAGGTCAGTGGAAAATCTACAAATGACGGAGGTGATCTCAAATGTCAACACAGAGATTCATTTCCAAATTCATTTCCCATAACAGCAATGTTACTTACAATAAACATGGAGGACATCATAATCATCGTAGCAGGTCAACAAACCAAACAAAATGTCATTATTGTGGGGTCAGTTTTCCGCATCAAGGAAAATGTCCAGCAAAAGCTGCAATGGGAAGAAAATGCACACGATACTTCTAAAGTGAATACTTTGCCAGAGTATGCCTGATCTTGCACAGAATAAGGCAAATTTACCCTGAGAATGAACATGCAGATCCAGTTAAAATTCAAATCTCTAGCAATGTTTATTTACAATCAGTACTGAAAGCATTTTTGATATTTCATTTCAGCAAACACTGGGGGACAAACTTACTGCAGTACCCCAGATACCTCAATGAAATTTCTTGTTAATACTGTGGCAAAAGCAATCATTTTGAAGTCATATGCTATCAAAAGATGGGCCCATAGTCAAATGGTCAGAGCATTTGTGGTACTAATGGTCATGGATTTGAACCATTCATGGGGTCCAATTTCTCTGGCTTAAAAACCATCTCCGTCGACCCAGCGGGAAATGGGTAACTGATTCAGTTCAGAGAAGGCTGAAGGCATGGAAGGAAAGGGATGGGTATCACCTTCCATCATTGCACGCACTAGACATGGTGAATCTTTGACAGTTCACTGTCCATACAGCCAATAGCTTATGGGAATTTTAACGTCCCTTTTTTAACTTTCAAAAAAGTATGTCCTAGCATAGAATTAAGCAATACATCTCCCTTGATCTACACATCTGATTCAGACATCCCCCTCCCTGTAAAAAGACATATAGCATTGTTTTAAGATGGAAACGGAAAAAATCTGCATCTTATGTTGTTGTGAACAGATCATGGAAAATAAATGTTAACTACCCACAGGAACAGCATGGTCGCTGAACATGGAGCATTTCACATTTTTACCAAGCGTAACATCCTGTCTCTTCAGCTGCTGATAATTTTCTGACCCTCTTTGGTAACAACATGGGAAAAATCGAAGGCATTCACATTAAGTTACACACTGATCGAAGCATTACCGGTAACACAACATAACAGAAGAATGCCATTCCATGTCAGAAAAAAATGGTAGAAAAGAACTTGATAACCTGGAACATTTAACATTACTGAAAAAGTTGAAGGTCCAACTTTGTGGATCACCCTAGGGGTTGTGGTACTAACAGAAAAGGGAGAGTTCAAATTTGTGTGGATAGGGGCATGACAAATAAATCAAACAATGAAATGGGGGGAAAAACACCCTATGCATCTGCTGGATGATCTTATCGCTGATCTCAGTGGTTCCACAATCTTTTCAATACCTGACAAACGAATACCATCATTTCAAAACATGGACAAATGCATACCATCAGCTTGAGCTGGACAAAGACATCAGATACATTACCAGTACCACTTTTTTGACAGGTGTTGGATCCAAGTGATACAAAATGCTATTGTTTAGAATGAATGCAGCATCACAAATCTTCCAGAATGCAATTGCTAAATTGTTAAGCGGATTCCTGTTGCAACAATCTGTCCAATGACCTAATCATCCATGGAAAAAGTAAGCGACTGCATGGTATTACTTAAGAGCTACAAACAACATTCAAGAAACTGAGTGATTATGGAGCAAATTAATCTGAAAAAGTGCCTCTTTTCAGTGAATAAACTATGTAACATTCTTCAGGCAAGTGTTCGGTGCCCAAGGCATTTAAGCAGACCCGAAAAAGATACCAACACTTCATCCCTGAAGTCTGTTCCTGAAGCTTCTTCAGTCCTATGAATGACATACTTCCTTGTAAGATTTATACCAAACTACAAAACAACCACAGAACCTTTCAGAAACCTGACAAAAAAATGACACCATTTGGAAAAGGTCAAAAACAGAGCTTGAAGAATTTGACACACTTAAGCATACAAGACAAAAACACCAATTACAGCCTTTTACGATCCAGAAGACAAAACAATATTGGTGGATGCAGCCCAGTTGGCCTCAGAGCAAGTCGGACTCAAAAAGGTCAATTTACAACAAATTTTGTGCTAACCCAAACAAAGCAACATTATTAACAGACAGGGGAAATGTTGGCAATAGTATATGGCATGGACACTTACAAGTTACATCTTTACTCCTTTGACAATGGCTTTCGAGCTCCAATCAAAATCATCACTTAACACAGACTGCTTTCAGGGTTTGTTTCTAGCCAGAAATCTACAACAACATGAATCGAATGATGATGACTGTGACTCATGCTATACAAAATGAGTTATATACATGTCTGGTCAAAATGATCTCGGTTAAGCTGACTACATCAGCAGACATCTTTTGACAGTTACCAGACAAGAAAATGCAGGACTAGAACATATATAATATATATATATATATGTACATTGTGTCTGCAATTGTTAACCATTTCTATCCTAGTGTGTTTAGGGTTGCTAATTTTGGTTTGCATAGGATCATATATTTTTCTGTTAGGCATAAATTACATCTTTTTGAAATGTTATTATATGATGCAGCTCTTTTTTAAGATTTCCAGGATATGTTGTAGTCTATTTTTTTATCTTTGAGTTTCCAAATATTTACTCAATTCTGTTTGATTTTTGTATCTTTCTTTGTTAAATGACTGTTTATGATTTGCATATCGTAGTTTTAAATTGGTTTTCAGTGATACCTATATATGTTTCTTCAGTTTCTCTGATTTACAGTGGCTTGATATACAATATTGCTGTGGAGGCATTTATTGTTTAGAGGGCACTGTTGTTTTTCTTGGTACAGTTGCAAGATTTCTTTCTTCACCCTCGTTTGTCTCTGTACTGCTTTTCGTTTTGTTGGTTGAATCAATGATGTTTTTGAGATTCGGCATACATGAGTATGATAATTTGATGTTGTGCCTGTTAAATATCTTAAACAGCTTGTGCTCTTTTGGGAAAGATGATGTCAGAATTTTAAAGAATTCTTTCCCAACGTTTGTTTTAACTCTTCCATCGTATGGGGGGTTGTACCATATGATTTTCCTTTTCCTGTTCTTCTTGTGTCTGCTCATATCATTTCCTGGGTCATAGTGTAATTTGTAGTTGTAGCCACTTTGGTGTAACGCTTCTTGGTACTCAGCTGCAGTGTTATTAAATACTGTTTCATTACATGACAGATTAGAGATAATCTCTTGTTTATGCCTCTAGGTATCGTTTTGAGTATGGAAGGTGGGTGATTACTTTTGATATTTACATAAACAGGTGTGTCATTTGGTTTTTTGTATGGTTTAAATGTATGTTGGTTGAGGTCTAACGTGATGTCTAAATAATTCACTATCTTTTTGTTAGCTTTTGTGGTGATTTTTAAATTTTGGTCGTGGAAGATTTTGCACAATTCTTTTTTTTTTTTCTTATTTTCAATGTTTCTAGGGCTATCACTCAGTGCAGCGAGGCCATCATCTCTGTACAGTCCAATTTGTTTTCCAAGTTCCAATACACATATATATATATATATATACACACACACACACACACACACACACACACACACACATATATATATATATATATATACCAATTTAAAATAGGGTTTTAAAATGGAAAAATAAGACCTACAAAATTGTTTCGAGCCAAATGCTCTCCTCAGGGTATACAATCTGGGCACACCACCGGTGTTATATAGTGTGGTGTGTGGGCGTGTGAGTTCTGTACGTGTGGCACGTGGCCTGTAGTTTTTTTTTTTAATCTTTTTGGGGCACGTTCAGGGGAACGTGCCAAGGAATGGTGCATTGACAAGGACTTCCATTTTATGCCTGCAATGTTTTTATCATTTCTACTTTAGAGTTCAGGGATGCTAGATGGGGTTTATATAATATCAGCCCTTTTCTATAGTACATAGATTGCATTTTTTAGAAATGTTGTTGTATGGTGTTGCTCTTTTTATAATTTTCCATATGTTTTAATCTATTTTCTTATCTTTAAGCTTCCAAATATATTTGCTTAGTTCTGTTTGGTTTTTATATTTTTCATTTTTGAAGGACTGTTTATGGTTTGCATATCTGGTTTTAAAATGGTTAGCCGTGATCCCTATGTATGTTTCTTTATCACTGTCTGTTGTTACTGTAGTTTGGTACACAATATATTGTAGACATTTGTTATTCAGAGGGCACTGGTCTTTTTTTGCGCAGTTACAAGATGTCTTTTCGTCACCCTCTTTGGTTTTGTTGTTTTTGGTTTTATTGGAAGAATCAATTATATTTTTGAGGTTGGGCATACACGAATATGATAGCTTGATGGTGTTTTTTATTGAATATTTTAGATAGTACATGTTCTTTGGGAATGATGTTATAAGGATTGTGAAGAATTCTTTTCCTACGTTAGTTTTTTTTGTTCTCCATCATATAGAGGGTTATACCATATAATCTTTTTTTTTTCCTGTTTTTCTTATTGCTGTTCATGTTATTATCTGGGTTATATTGTAATTTGTAGTTGTAGCCACTTTTTTTTCAGCGCCTCTTGGTATTCGGCTGCTGCACTGTTAAATGCTTTCTCATTGCATGACAGTTTAGACAGTCTTTTGTTTATACCATTAAGTATGGTTTTTAGAATGGAGGGTGGATGGTTACTTCTGATGTCTACGTAGACAGGTGTGTCATTAGGTTTTTATATGGTTTGTATGTATGGTCCTTAAGATCTAATGTTAGTCTAAAATAATTTACTATTTTTTTGTTGGCTAACATAGGAAAAGAATTCTTCAGAATCCCTATAACATCATTCCCAAAAGAACATGTACTAAAAAATATTCAATAAAAACCCCATCAAGCTATCGTATTCGTGTATGCCCAACCTCAAAAATATAATTGATTCTTCCAATAAACCAAAAAAAACAACAACCAAAGACGGTGACGAAAGGACATCTTGTAATTGCACAAAAAAGACCAGTGCCCTCTGAATAACAAATGTCTCTACAATAATATTTGTACCAAGCTACAGTAACAACAGACAATGATAAAGAAACATACATAGGGATCACGGCTAACCGTTTTAAAACCAGATATGCAAACCATAAACAGTCCTTCAAAAATGAAAAATAAAAACCAAACAGAACTAAGCAAATATATTTGGAAGCTTAAAGATAAGAAAATAGATTACAACATATCATGGAAAATTATAAAAAGAGCAACACCATACAACAACATTTCTAAAAAATGCAATCTATGTACTACAAAAAAGTGGCCGATATTATGTGTAACCCCATCTAGCATCCCTGAACTCTAAAGTAGAAATGATAAAACAATTGCAGGCATAAATGGAAATCCTTGTCAATGCACCATTCCTTGGCACGTTCCCCCTGAATGTGCCCCAAAAAGATTTTTTTTAAAAAACTACAGGCCACGTGCCACACGTACAGAGCTCACACGCCCACACACCACACTATATAACACCGGTGGTGCGCCCAGATTGTGTACCCTGAGGAGAGCATTTGGCTCGAAACAATTTTGTAGGTCTTATTTTTCCATTTTAAAACCCTATTTTAAATTGGTATGTCGTTCTCTATTTGGTTGAGCACTTTTAGCATTCTGAGTGGCTTTTTAACCCTAATTTATTTTTTTCTTATATATATATATAAATATATATATATATATATATGTGTGTGTGTAAACTACACCATAAATAATGCAGTTTCCAAAACCATGATTGAAGAAGAAGTAAAGCATGCCATGCATGACACCAAAACTCTTCAGAAAGTGATGTCAGTCATCTTGAATGGAAAGTGCCAAGACACAAAAAAATCTTTTGCTTCACTAAGTTCTAACAAATCATCTTGGAGGGCATTGACTCGCCATGACTACTTTCAACTCAAAGCTATGAACATTGTTTACTAGTTCCATCTATGAATTGCAGTAACAGTTTTTTGAGAAAAGATATGATTTCTTGGAAGAGGCAAATAGTCAAAGGAAGGGTTAGATCATGTCTTTGTGTTTAGCATCCTATCCAGTCCATAAATCCTGAACCAGTCATTCTCATTCCACTTCCAAGTGAAACACTGTCTTCAATTGCTCTTGACTTTGCTGGTCCTTTCTCGCCTGGTGAAAACTTGATTGCTTTAACTGATGAATACAGCAGATTTCCAGACATAAAAACTGCTCTCTACAACATCTTCACATGTTGTGGTTCCAAGATTTGAAACAATTTCTCACATCACATTTCTACATTAAATACTATGAACATATAACTGAATATACATTTTGATATACGTTAAAATATGGATCATAATATAACTATGGAATAGTTCGCATGCTGGGAATCGAGAGACACCTAGATGAAACATGAAGTGTTTGAACGATTATAGCAGAAAAAAACATGTGCCAGAATCACAATCGTTGTTACAGCTACAAAGTACGTTATGTATTGTTAGTCTGTGTCAGTGAAACTGACTCAATTCATTCCCTCAGCTGTCACTGCATGTCAAGGGATAAATCTGCATTCAAGGTGCATTCGCAGCACTGCTTCTGGTTTTGAGTTCTCTATTGTTTCTTAAACAAGTCGTCTGCAAGTTCTTGGCTGAAATTCTTCTAAGTTCTTGTTCATCTTTTTTTTTTTAAACAAAGTCAGTTCAAAACATACAACGCAAGAAATAGGCTAATACCTTATATTCGCAGATCTACATCAACAGTACTAGTACTGCCGCAGTTTGACGACGAGTGACTGCCTGAGGACGATGAATAAAACATTAATACTCATAAGGGCATTTCTTCTGTTTCCACCGTCGCCATGACGGGTCGTTTGACAGCTGGTGGAAATCGAAGTGTTTTGAACAGGGGAAAATGCGAAATAATGTTCTGAATTTTTTTTAAATACATATTTTAAAAGTTTAAGATATGTATATTAAAATGTTACATGCGTATTTTCAATTATAAATGTAAATGTTAACGTATACGATAACTCATATTAAGAATAAAGGAGAAACTGAAGCAAACTGCTTCAAACTCCACAATTTTCTTTCACCTAAAGATGAATAACTCTCATACGGTTTGGAATTTCGTCTGCTTTCAAAACACGTTCGGCGAGAGCTTGTTGAAAAAAAAATAGCGTCATGTCTGTCACGTTCAAACGGGAAAAGGGCGCTTGTAACTGGAGCTGGAAAAGGGTTAGTTTTTATTGATGCTTTTTTTTACACGTCCTTTCATTGAGTTAAATATCTGACTGGTGGGATGTGTCGGCTTCTAGTTCCACTCGAGTCTACTTACGGACCCCACTGCTTACAACAAATTAGCAACTGGGTCAGTCACCACCAACCTCCCAACCCCTGAAGTCACTGCAACGAGGAGGAGGGGGGGGGGGGGGGGTGGGGGGTGGGGTTACAGGGTCCTGTTCCCGATTGAAAAAAAAAAAGAAAAGAAAAGGAAAGATGTCCAGACAAAATAATAGTTATGTCGACGAAGTTATCGCACAAGCTTCAAGAAATTAAGTCATTTTTCTCCCACTTGAGGACGGATCCACCTCTCTGTGGCAACAACCACCCAAGGGAAGTAACCCAATGCACTGGTGACCCAACCATATGATGTATGACGAGGATTGCAGTGCGCATTACAATTATGATAGCAACACAAAGCATTGATTATATCATAAGATTTAAGTGTAATCATTACTCAGGAATGTGCTCATTCATTGTTTTTGCTAAATAGATATTACATCTTTGTAAAACTGGAGGGAGGTCAAGAATATGTAACATGGTCAGTGGTTTCAGAATGGAGAAGTGGGTGCTCTTATCAGTCATCAGATAATGTGGCCTACATTCTGCTGCGGTCATTCAAGAACTGTTCACTAGAGTAACAAAGACTGGCCCATATAACTTAGGAATGATTGTGGATATGGCAGCCAAACTGGTGGCAAGATGAGCGTGTATAAATCATCAAAATGGAAATTATGCACATGCACTTACCAAACATCTAAGTGTGTGTGTGTGTGTGTGTGTGTGTGTGTGTGTGTGTACAGCCTAAGATTAATCTAATTGAAAAAGAAAATAACTCGGTGGTGTGCATGTGTACAATTTATGGGTAATTCAATCGGATTACAGTTAAATTGGCTTTAAATTCTCCCACAAGTCATACAGTATTTGCAGAGTGAAAAAAAAAAAAAGTCATATACAAAAAACAACAGCAACAATAACTGCATATCTACGTGTGTATATAAAATTGATATCAGCAGACAGAAAGAAAGAAGATAGATTAGTCCTAATGGCAGTAGAGCTGACTGATTTCTTGATATATGATTCGGAAATGGTGTCTGTTGGAAGAATACATCCGGAATTACCTCTATGGCAAGTTGAGGTATCAGAATCCTGTTTCCAAGACAAGTTGATTGAGTTAATCCGACAAAAAAAAACAGTGTCAGTCACTAGTAAAAGTCATATACTAGTAAAGGTTCGCTGGAAGGTGGGTGGGTGGGGGTGAATGTTTGTATTATGTTGTATGCAACCTGAGATTAATCTGACAATAAAACTAAATTCAGTCATGTATTAATAAAAGTTATATATATATATGGGGGGGGGGGGGGGGGGGGGGGGGGGGGGGGGGGGGGGGGGGGGGGGGGGGGGGGGGGGGGGGGGGGGGGGGGGGGGGGGGGGGGGGGTTTGAGGGTGGATCAGTGAATGTGTGTGTTGTGTCATATACTTTTTACCAACACGCCCAATTTTCTCTGAGTGAAACTTTTAGATGCTGACCCTAAGGAAAGCTTGTGATATAGTATGATGCCAGTTTTTTGTTTGTTTGTTGTTGTTGTATTGCTTTTTATTGGCTTGTTTTATAAACAGAGAAATTATGTTATTTTTGTAATTAACGTTTATGATATGTTAGAATACGAAAAAGAGAATGGAGAGAGAAGTGTACGGATCATATTGATTTTTTTTTACAAGTTGGCTTGCTGCTAAATTATTTACAGTTTTTACAAGTTGATTTGCTGCTAACTAATTCATCCAGCCCTGCACCTGAGCAGTGCGTGTGCATGCGCTCAAACACACACACACACACACACACACACACACACACACACACACACACATTCACTCACAGGGTAAATACTAGTGCTCATGTGCATAATGGCACACAGACACACACACACACACGTACGCACGCACTCTCTCTCTCTCTCTCTCTCTCTCTCTCTCTCTCTCTCTCTCTCTCTCTCTCTCTCTCTCCCTCTCTATCTCTCTCCCACACACACATACACAGGGTAAATGCTAGCGCGCATGTGCACGCATGCACACACACACACACACACACACACACACACACACAGTTTTGTCATCATAGTGAGATTCCACTCTACATGACTCGCTGTATTGGGCTTTGCTCTGCTTGATGCTGCGTAAGTGGGATAACACCCTGGAAACTAACAGCCTCAGGACCATATGGAGGGAATGCCATCACTTAACTTTTAGACTTTTAAGAAGACAGTCTTCATCATGTGAAACAAGCTCAGCAACTTGCCATCTTTACACTCATAGCAGGATACCAACATTTTCTATCCAAGCTCTGCAGAATCATGGTCACATTCTTGTGGTATTGACCCAAGGATCTAAGCCGCAGTGTGCTGTTCTGTCCCTCCTTCAATGCTCTGAGGCTCCAAGCAGGCCCAGACCATTGGGGCTAAGGGCAAAAATGTAGAGACTGGCAGGGTCCCTACCATGGACTGTAACCTGAACCAGCCTACATGACTTGGACTGTAAGATGTCCGGAAATGCAGATGAGGCATCCAACGGATAAAATCTTCCTTGTTTTCTATTTGTTCTTGAAAAAGTCTTGGGGAGAAAAGCCCTTTGTGACAGTGCTAACCACTTCGTTCCTTTGAAAGTACTGGGTTTAGGATGATTGGATTTTTATAGGGCATCATTTTTTTTTCTGGGGATTCTTTGGAATTGTAATATCCAAACATCGTTAGCATTTAGTCAATGTGATTATTTAGGATAGAAATATCATAGCCAGTGAGCAATCTCTGTTAAAAGAAAATCGCATGTTATGAAACATGTCCGTTTTATGTCCAGAAATAGTCCAAACTTTAACATTTGTTATCCAAGGTTTACTTCATTTTGAATTAAGAAGGTGGACTTCATTAGAATTAACAGAGTGACACATTAATCAAACAGATTAGTTTTGAAACTGTGTGTTTATTTTTTCATTCAATGTACCTAGAATTAGCTTTGAAACTGGGTGTTTATTTTCTGTTTAATGTACCGTACCTTGCAGTTCTTAGTCATTATGTATTTACTCAATTAAAATCAGTATCTGTTGTATGATGTTCCCAACTGATCTTGAAGAAATATGATGGCATTACTAAAGTTCATTTATTTTCTGTGTGTTCCCCACTGACCACATGAAATGAAAATCAGTTGATTGTCACATTTTGTTTCTGACTGTTATAGGAATTGGACGAGACATAGCAAAAGCCCTGCACCAAAGAGGAGCAAAAGTGGTTGCTATTAGCCGCTCACAGGCAGACCTAGATTCGCTAAAGAGAGAAGTGAGTATTTTATTTCAGAAACGCATCAGTGGGAAATTAGGAAGGAAGGTGAAAAAAATTTGTATTCAGTGTCTTCATTAGAAACAAGGGGGACAGTTTTATGATTGTGTGTGTGTATGGTAGAGGTTTTTTTTTTTGTTTGTTTGTTTAATTTTTTGTTGTTGTTTTTTTTTTGGTGTGTGTGTGTGTGTGTGTGTGTGTGTGTTTTTTTTTCTCTAGATGTACTTAGGTTATACACTTTCATTTTTCATCTTCTTTTCTGTAACCTGTGAGACTCATTCATGCATATGCACGCATATCTACTTTACTGACACATGCACACGCATAGTGACATATACAGTCACATGCCTGTGTACATCTGCATACACATAATGTAGACATGATGCTCATACATGTGCCATGAACACACATGCTTACGTAAATCCACACTGATGCTTTGCAACTATGTGTTTCATGCCACTAACATTCACTTATGCTTGTAGACATTTTTTTATGACCGAAAAGGTATTCAACAACAACAACAGGAAGCTGAACTACAAAATTCTTGATCTATGGCCTATTTAAGAATAATTGAAAGCTTAAAATATGTGTATAAAAGATTGTTGCCTAAAATGATTTGTGAACAGTGAGTTTTAATACGATGCAATTGCATACTTATTAGAGCTGATTCATAAAGACATCAGCCCTTAATTTTTTTTTAAAAAAAAGAAAAAAAAAAAGAAAAAGAAAATCTACAAAGCAACAACAGAAAAAAAAAAAAAAAAAGAACCTGAAGTATGAAGAGTTCAGTGTTTAATGAAATAAGTGTAATATTTACTGTTTAGTAAGTTGAAGCCAAAAAAATATATGAACAACTATCTCTTTTATGTTAAACCTTACAATCATCAGCAGGAAAATAACATGAGGAAATGGTTCCAACATATGAAGAAATTTACAATATTTGTTAATGGCAGCCGTAGCGTCCACAACACCATAAAGTATAACCAAGTTTTGTTGTTGCTTCTTTTTTTTAACCTGTTTCAATCCAAATAGTATGCAAAACAAATGTTGAAGTGATCATTCTTACACATTTTATGGTAAAAGCACATGATTTGCTCACAATCTTAACATACTACTTAGTGCATAAACACAGTTGCACACATAATATGTAGATCATAGCAGTCTGATAAAGGCACACATGCACATGCATGCATACTTCTCAAATACAACAATGTGCACACACTCCAGTTGACTCATTTAACTGTGGATCAAGTTATACCCTAATAAGTGCAAACAAGTCATTAAAACTAAGCATATGCACTTGTGGGAGTTCAGAAATTGTCAGCAGACAGACAGGACAGCTTCTCTAAATGGAAGTAGTTTCTGTTTCATGTAAGGAAAACGTGGATTATAAATTTTCAAACAGGTGTTTGAACCTGAGTACCTGTTGTTGTTTAAGCAATTATCTGAGTGTTTTTAACTGATTACTGTCTGTTTGTTTCTGCATGAAGTGTTCAGGTGTGGAGACCATGGCCTTGGACCTCAGCGACTGGGACACTGCCCAGGAAACAATCCGTAAGCTGGGTCACTTTGACCACTTGGTCAACAATGCAGGCGTGACAAAAATTGGTCCCTTCCTTGAATTCACAAAGGAAGACCTGAATTAGTGAGTAATTAACAAGCTGTCTATGGTTGGTTGTTGCTTTTGTTCCTTTTCATTTTGTTTTACTGGTTGTAACAGATTTGGGATATGTACTTTTTTTTTTGGTTTATCAGATAGGACATGGATTACAGAAACTTTTACACTATGAAGATAACAAAATGTCTTTTAAACAAACTTTTAGAAGTTTGGTGGTGTGACAGAAGAAAAAAATCAGGGATCTGAGGCAATAAGCACAGTTATGCATGTGGAAACAATATGCATGCATGCATTTTCATGTATCATGCATTTTTACACACACTCTCAGATACACACACACACTGAAACACACATGTGCTCACACAGCTCCACGCATACATGCAGATTCAAGCCTTTGTATTCATGGCACATACGTTTCATGTGATTCTGATGCCTTAATATTTGACTGTTTTTCTTTTTCAGTGTCTTTGATACAAACTTCAAAAGCGTATTCTCAGTATCCCAGGCAAGTTTAGTATTGGTCCTTTGTTTTGCTGCTTGTGTATGTTCTGAGGTAAGAGAGACAAGAGAGTTTGTTTAAATCTCTGTGTGTGTGTGTGTGTGTGGGGGGGGGGTGGATGAGGGAAAGGGGGAGTATCAATCCATCAAATGTGTCTGTCTATACTTGTCTAGCAATCTTGTACTTTTTTTTGTTATTTTCAAATGAATATCATGTTCTGCATAATCAGCCCACTCAGGATGAATCTGTTATCCATAGCAGCCTCTGTGGTGACTAGGTTAATGTCATTGGCTGAAATTGAGAAGTCGTAAGCTTGAGTTTATCCAAAGATGAGGATGACTGTGGTGGTGATGATTTAGAGATCCATTTCAAGGCTCCTTATCAGGGATATGCTAATCACATACTTTTTTTTATATACCTTGGCACCAACCAGACCCAAGAAATAAAGATTTATGCAGTGCTGCTCAGGAAATTTAAACTATGTTAAAGAAAGAAGTGCTGATAGTTGAGCGAGTGCTGTCAAGCATGCAAATTGAAACTCTGGCAGATTGGGCACTAAGCTATGGGAGTGGATGGGGGTAAATCCAACTGGGTCATTAAAGTAATCTAGAAGCAAAAACTCTCAACGGTCCATCTGTTTTTGTGCTAAGCTGAAAGACAGTGACAGTCTTTCATTGTGATAGAAATTTCAATAAGAATATTACTTATGCAAATGCACAAATACGTATGCTCATTCATATACATTTAAATATGCATACAGACATGCACACAGTCATGCATGCATGAATGCTAGCATGCATTTGCACTCCCATGCATGCGCACTCACACACACTCATACATGCACACACAATGTACACGCATGTATGCACACATGAACACACACACTCACAAGCATAAACACACGCATATGCACACACGCACACACACGCATGCATGTATGCGTGCATGCACACACATGCACATGCACACACACACAAATGAATACACATGTACACAAGCGCTCGCATGTTCACACACACACACACACACACACACACACACACACACACACACACACACACACACACACACACACACATACACACACACACACACACACACACACACACACACACACACACACATGCAGACGCACACACTCATGCACGCACATGCATGTGTACACAAACATGCACGCACACAGACACACACACCGACATCATGTTGTACTCGTTTGCACAGTACCACATGTGCATTGCTTCTCCAGGTGGTTGCCCGTGGTATGGTGGAGAAGAGGGATCAGGGGGTTCCATCGTCAACGTGTCCAGCGTGGCTGCTAAAGTGGGCATAGACCACCATGCTGCCTATTGTCCCTCCAAGGCTGCCGTGGATTCCCTGATGCAAGTCATGGCTGTGGAGCTGGGACCCAAGAAGGTAGGATGTCTGTGCACCAGCGTTGAAGAGTGGTGTGTGTTGTAGGGTTGAAGAGTGGTGTAAGGTGTGCTTGTTGCAAGACCTTTTCTGTTGCGCGTGGACAGACTGTACTAAGGTTTCATTATTGTGACTATCTGTGTCAGCTGGATCCTATCTGTGTCAGCTGGATCCTTTTTTCTGTTTTTTTTTTTTTTAATACACATTGTTCAGGCATATTGTCATGCAGTAAGACCTTGTTTGGCACCATGAATAAAATGTTGTTCTATTGATCCAGTGGCCATGGTTCAATTCCACATGAGACAACTATGTTAAAGATTTTTGTTTGAGATCAACATCTATGAAGACCCCAAGCCCTCCATGATTTTACAAGCTAGTCACTGGAATCCTTCGGATGAGACTGTATGACAAAGTCCAGTTTGTGATCAGCCAGTGGAAAATACAAGAGAAAGGAAATACACTGCTGTAGTCATTACTCTTTTTTTCAGCTGTTAGCTATGTTTATTTTCAGCTATCAGCTCCGTTTCAGAGTATTGTCAGTCAGATCAGAATAAGGAATGAAACTGCAAAGGAAAATAGTTTCTTTAAGGTAAAAACAGAAAATGTAATTTTTTTACACATATGGGGTGTTTACCCCGTTTCTGCGGAGCTGTTTCTTGCTGATATGCAATTTCGCTGGTGGTTAGCAAACAGAATTAGCAAGGCTGAAGAGTCTTCCTGGATCAAAATAACTAATGTCTGTTTTGGTGCAGCCACACACAGTATCTCTCCTGTATCAGACGAAAGTTAAAGCCCTTAAATCAATAATGTTTTGGGCTATAAAGTGCTAGATGAATTGCACTTAGAGCAGCGTCAGTTTGGATATATGTGTTTTTACTTGTTTCATCATGAAATGAAACTTATGTTCCTTGTTTATGATTTACAGTTCAGTCTTCCTGCCTTGGTCCAGATTTCTTGCATACTAACCAAGCTGATTTTGTATGTATTTGTGTATGTTTGTGTGTTTTGTGTAAGTGTTCAAGGTTAAAACATTTCCCTGTCTTCTATGAAGTACCAGTGTGTGTTTATGCATGCCTGTTTCTGTTGTCGCTGTGTGCATGTGGAAACTCTGGGTACTTAGGCAAAATTAAAGCTTCTATTTATTTTAGTTTCCTTGTTTATTCATACACCTCAGCTTCTATGTTTGCAAGGCAAATGGATATGTGCCTGTAATTGTTTAACAATGGGCGACAGACATTATCTTCATGCTTATGGTTTACTGCTTATGTCTCCGTGCTTCACTGAGCGCAGTTCTATTTTTTTTTTTTTGGTCATGAACCACAGCCAAGTTATATGTGTCTGTGTATGTTTGTCTGTGTGTTCTGTTTGACAGTATACAAGCATTGAATGTTAATTTTTGTGTTTGTACATTTTTTCTGCTGCTGTTGCAGTGTACATGTATTGGCACAGAGTATTTGACCAAGAATGGAATTTGTCTTTTTTTTCTTTTCTTTTCTTTTCTGGGGAGGTTTTGTTGTTTGTTCCATGTATCTCTTTTCTGCCAAGGTGTGTGATGGGTGAATAGGTACCGTGTTCAGCATCAGTGTGGAGTTATGTGCACATGATCATTTTATTGCAGGAGTTGTCTTCTTTGTTATCTGTGTACAGTAAGAAGTCAGTTTTGCCCATTTCACTCACACACCCAAACTTCAGCCTGCCCCAGGCATTCCAAACATGGAATTAAAAACTAGAGAAATATAATTGTAACAGTTTGTAAAGAAAATCATTCCTTTCCCTTGTTTCCACTAGGCTTAACTAGGATGCTTCTGATCTCTCCCTCTCTCTCTCTCTCTCCGGATTTTGACATGCGTGTTTACCATTTAAGGGAGAGACTGGGGAAAAAAATTGATCATAAATAATATTTGTTCTTGAGGTGTTTTTTTCTTTTTACTGGTGTCAGTATTCCCATATATGAAAGTTACATGTGATTGCAGTTTTTTTTTTTTCTTTAAATAGATTTGTGTGTTGTGTAGAAGATGTTCCTTTTTCAATTTCTGCCAATAGGAGCAAGCAGATAGGATTTTTTCTAACGTATTAAGAGTCGTATACTATTTTTTTGAGAGCTGCTATTTGCCTGTGTTTTACTTTAACTCTGCACCCAGTGACCTGAAGAGTCCTCTTGGGACAAATAAGCAGCATACACGCTGATGCATCTCACACTGTTGCTCCCTTTAGGGGAACATCCTATGAAACAGATTGCCTATTGAGTTCCTCCCCTTGTATTGCTGTTCCTCCATTTAGGTAAGTTTTGTCCAAAAGCTGTCAAGATGAGGAGGAGGCAGGTACAAACAAATTTTAATTTCATTTGAGGCACCTGTGTAGGTGTGAAACATGTGGCCAAATTTACACACATTGTCTACATGCCTTTGGTTTTGAAGAGCAGAGAAAACTTTATGTCCATTAGTGATGATTGATCAAAAGTCAGTCAAATTTTAAGCAGAGGCAGTTGGCTGTGTTGACAGTTGTCTTTTAAATCTCACAAAGTGTGGTTTGCAAGTTTTCTGGTGAACGTGTTGAAGAGGAGAGAAAGTCAATGTTTGATTTCATCCATCTCTCTCAATTTGTCACAGGTTAAATAAAGTCATGGTTGATATGAAATTGAGATAAGATAAGATAAGATAATGTTGCTTAGAGCCCAGCCGACCGCAAAGGGCCACATCAGGGCTGTCACCACGTTAAAATCAACTCACCAGTCATTTAAAATTTTAAAAAAAAAAAAAAAAAAAAGAAACTTTCACACATCTCTTTAAATGATATCTTCTAGAAACGCACCAGAAACTTCGTTAAAAATCTTTCTTCCATAAAATCTTAAATCAGATGAAAAATGTTAATCTCTCTCAAAAACCCAAAGATCACGTCAGGTGGGTCATCTCTGAACAGGATTTTCATGGACTCTGCTGTAAAATGTTTGTGTGTCACATTGTGCAAGTCCCAACACTCCAAAAGAATATGTTTCATTGTGAGTGGCACATGACATGGAATGCACTATGGAGCTTCTTCACTCTTTAAAAGGTAGGAATGAGTAAAATACGAATGGCCGGTGTGATGAAATTGAGAAATTTGTTATGCAGTTAATGAAACACAAAGTGCAACCACTTAGTGCATGTTTTGAACAGATGACTATTGCTGTGAAGTGGTTCAATTTTTTATTATAGCAGTTTCTTCCCAGATCAGCATCCACTTCAGTCTGTCTCAAAAGAAAAAAAAAAGAAAAAAAAACTATAAAACCTATGATCTTAAATGGTATCATACCCTAAGTTTCTTGAAAATGGGTATATGAAATTGTTGTTGATGGTTTTCAATACAAAATGATTTGTCACAGCAGGCAAACATTTGTCCAGAATGACTATTTATTGCTAGTCATTAGATTCCAAGTACTTCTGTTCATAAGAGTTTGCTTTTTTGCTTGTTTGTTTACTTGTTTTTAATCACAATGGGCAGAAAATTTTGACATGGCTAGAATGAGAAACATGCGCTTATTACCTGAAGCCCACACAGTGCTTTGAATCGGGTATGTCTGATGATAAGACCTATGTTAATATTGCCTTCTCTTGTCTACATGTGTACATCCAAACTTTGAACATTTGTCGTTCTAGTTTTCTTGCCCAGCCTCAGTCCACAGTGCAACGGCAGATGTAAAACAACGTAAAATATTACAACATGCAAGTAATAGACTCAGAGTCAAAACCATAGAAAAAAAAAAAAAAAAACGAGAAGCATCTAATGGTAAGTGTTGAAGAAGCCCCAAACAGCACGTAAAGCCGCATATTGAATATTGCACTCTTAGTTTCCATGTCCACCATCACATTTGGACACTGGCATTTTCTTTTTCCAGTTTAGTTGAGAGATGTGTGATCCAGATCCTGGGAGGCCATACTGTATTATGGCTAGCCTCAGATTCTAAGTATCATTTTGCCAAATATATGAATTATGCACTCATGCATGCATTCTTGTAAGTACACCTGTGTAGGAATACATGTATGTATGTATGTTTGCATGTACACTTGAGCCCACATGTGTGAGCAGGCCGTACTGACTCTTGCATGCTCGCACGCGCACACACACACATGCGCACCACACACACACACACACACACACACACACACACACACACATGCACATACACACATGTTCACATACACACATATGCACATACATGCACATGTATGCACACACTGCATTTGCGCACATACACACAAGCATGCATGGTCACAGGCATGCATGTTTCCATGTGCACACACACACACACACACACACACACACACACACACACACACACACACACACACACACACACACACACACTCATCACACCCATACACTTTCATATGAATCAGTTTCGTCAAATTTTCATTAAAGCATCTGTATGAAACAGGCTGTTGACTGCTAAAGAATAACTACAGTTTATGACATTTGTTCACATAAGGGCAAACTCTATTAAACACACCTTTATTAAGACTAAACAACGCATGTTCTGGTGCTGAATGTGTAGCTGTTAAAATTCACACTACTCAGTATAAACTGACTAGTCTTACCTTACGAAATCCAGAGCTAAACTACAATGCATCAAGGAATCTGTGAATACAATCACACTGAAGTGTTCACCGCAACATCACAGTCCAACTTGTTTTTCTCCAGTACAAAAAGTTTTGGGGGAAAACGATTTTGTTCCATTACTATTTCCACCAAAAATCTAACTCAGCAGCGCAGAAAACGCTAACTTGCTTATTTTTTAATGGAAATTTTGTCTTCCAAATTGATATATCCGGTTCCCCAGACAAGTGCACATATAAGCAGGCTGTACATGCTCTTTCACCATAACAGAGATTTAAGCATTATTTAAAGAAAAAAAATTTGCTGAACAGGCCCTACCTAAACGAAAAATAAAGAATAAAACGTTGTATAGCTGGCATGCTAAGGTCTGACACTATACAAAGTAATACAGCAAGTCTATGAACACTGCAACACAACCATCTTTTTATGTCATGCCTACCAGTGTTTGTGAACTGGTGACATGGTTTCTCCTCCTCCATCGAAGTTTCCAACTTGATATTATTATGTTTTATGGGCTCTCCCCTTGTAATGGATGGATGGAACGTCCATGAAACAAAAGTTAATATTGTGTTGACAGTTGAATAATTATTCTTAGATATTAGGACCATGAAAATATCAAATGAAACTTACGTTTCATCTGCATGCAAGTTTCAGGATATCAGTTCATTCTGATATTTCATCTTCATAGATGTTTGAAACATATGTCCATGAGAAGTCTTGTGCGATCAGCTAATAACTAAATCATGAGGGGGGGGGGGGGGGGATGAACCAAAAGGAACGTGTGATAATGATGAAAGTGATTCTGACCATGATATTATCAATGTGAATTTAAGATGATGGACAGAATAAGGCCTGATATGTGTTGTGGGTGGTCTATCAAAAATAAGTTTAAAAAAAAAAAAACCACAGACAGAAAGAAATGTTATCCTTGAAAAAAAAGTGATTGTTTTTCATGCAAATGTACACGTTGTTTTATGCCTTTGGATGTTCAGCTTGTAAAAGGACCCAGGGGAGCATGGTCATGCCAAGTTACGTTTTTTTTAAAAACAACGATTTTCCTTCAGTTGAATATCGTGCTGACCCTTTCCAAACCCTTTCACAAAACTCATGAAACCAAGCGCATGCTCTGAAGACAACCTGCCGATTTGTCTCATACATCAAGACCCAAGACAGTCCACGGTCTGCCTGTCAGACTGTTGAAACAACCACCATCGTTACTGCCGGGGGGTCAGTGTCATAGAGGTGGGATGAGTGGGGGCTGATCATCGTGCCTCCAGTACACATCCCCCACCTGCCAGGCGGTGGTGCTGCGCTGTGGATTCAGGGCCAGGCCTGTCCGCACCTCGTGAGCGTGGTAGCCCAGGTGGACGAAGTAGTCCGTCATCTGACGCATGACGTCCACAGAGCAGGCAGCAGTCATCTGGTGGCGGTACTTGTACATCTGTTGCCACTCCATCAGTATGTAAGGCACGTAGACAGTCTGAAATAGCTTGGCTGAGGCGGCCATCCCACGGCACTCATAGCCTTCTGCAAACACAGACATAAATATCAGGCATAAATACCAGGGTTGTCATGTTACCCCAGGGCACTGTTTTCATCCAGGGATGTTAGCGCATGCTGTCTGTTTATGAGTACAGTGATGTGGCGTTGAAGAAGAAAAAAGTGATCAGATCATTATTTATGATTTGACAAAATAGAAAACAAAATAAATGAATTGACAGGGTTTCAAAAGAAATGCTTCGCTACATCATTATTAGATTTTTAGAAATCTGCAATATGCAGATGTCGTGAGTAGGGAAGTGGGAAAGAAATATTAGCAGTGAATAATCTGCCCCAACAAAGTGTCACTTAAAAGCTGCCAGGTACTTTTCAAAATTCAAAGTTCAGCCTAGCAAGACTGTCTCGGAATTTGAACTTCACTCAGACTTGTGGCACCAGTGAACAGGACATTATTTACAGTAATGTTTGTTTGACTTTCATCAGGGCATTGCTTTATGCTTAGTGCTTATTGAAAGACTCTGAATTGTTTAGAGGAGATAGGGCTTCTTGTTCATGAGCAGTATTTTTCTGCAGCGTAAATTGGTGGGCTGTAATTTGTATCATTTAGGTTTTGCAAAAAAAAAAGCAAGCAAACTAGAAATATACTAAAAGTGATTCTATTTGTGTATGGTGAATGTGCGCTTTTGCTTCTTACTTGTTTTGCCTATTTTTGAGGGGGCCCGTAATCAGAGTGTTTGACTGCGGAGGAGGTTCCTGTCATGAGTTAAAACGACATATGAGGTTGGATTTTTTTTCGGCTTGAAAACCCTCTCTGTAACCCAGCAGTAATGGGTATTTGGTTCATTTCAGGGAAAGTTAAAGGCGGCAGAAGGATAGAGATGAACTTCATCTTCCATCATACGGTGTTCTAGACATGGTGAATCTCTGACAGTTCACTGCCCCTGGAGCCAATACACTGTGGAAACTTTAACCTTTTAACTTTTTTTTTCTTTTTTAGTGAGGGATTTTTTTGATACTGCCTTTGTTTTCTTTAAATCTTAAAAAAAGTACATATTAGGGAGAAGGAGAAAGAGGAAGAGACACTACAAAGTAACTTGCATCGATAGCAGTAAAGAAAATGCTTACCTATGTCCATTTTGATGATGGTGCTGTGCGTATCTATAAGCTGAAGCAGATCATCCATCACGATGGTCTGAATAGTCTGATGGTCCTGGTCCTTGTCCTCCACCACCTTGATTCCTCCCTGGTTGTTGCTGTTGACTGACAGACTCACATTCCTGTGGCTCTTGGCCATAGCGTTCTGAAGCACATAGACTTTGTCAGCAACTCCATTCAGCTGGACACCTTGTGTTAATTTCTTCACATTGGCTTGGGAGGGCTCCACGGCAATGACCCGGTGACCCATGGCCGCGGCTAGCAAACTGTAGTATCCAATGTTGGCACCAACGTCAATAACGATGGCTTGGGGAAACTTGTGCAAGGCCAGCTGATACAGCTTGGTGATCTGGGGCTCCCACACCCCTTCAGACGTCAGAGCTGCTGAGATGTAGATGTCCAGCTGCTTTGGGTACACACAGATGTGGAATGCCGGGTTCGTCGTGGTCAGGGTGCAATTGTTGCTCGCTGCACTAGAGTCAGAGTTGTCGTTCGTGGACACGGAATCCAGGTCCACAAGGCTGAAATAAGCTGGCACGTAAATGTCTTTGGTATGGGTGGAGAAAACTTTCAGCTGGCCTAGTTTTTTCTTGTTGGTATGTGAAGAGGAAGAGGTGAGTAAATCTTTGGGGCTCCTGGCCGTATATATCTCAGGACCTTGGAACACCTCTCCTCTGAGAAGTAGCAGGAAAAGCAGCAGCAGCACACACACCACAAAACCTGCAAAAAAGCAGTGGATATTTCTTTCAGCAAAGTTGTTTAACATAAGAACTGAATACCACAACTCTGAAGACCTAACTTAACAATGCAAGTGGTTTGTGTTAATTTTCTTTTTTTTTTTTTTTTTTTTTTTTTGTAATCTTCACATGCCACTGTGACTGTTTTAATAACAGTCGTCCGATTATTGATTTCAAAGGATTACTAGCAAGATTTGGCATTGCGTATGTGAGTTTGTGTGTGTGTGTGTGTGTGTGTGTGTGTGTGTGTGTGTGTGTGTGTGTGTGTGTGTGTGTGTGTGTGTGTGCTTGCTTCAGATTCAGAAAAAAAAAGGAAATGGTTAACTCTCTTAGCATCTCCGGATAATGGGCTGTTCTGTGTCGAGTGCGTCTTTTTTTTTTTTTTTCCTTTTTTTTTTTTTTGTGTTTGTTTGTTTGTTGTTGCTTTACGCCCATTGACATATCCCAGCAACCAGGCTTTCTCTGTCTGAGCACGTAGACGTCTCTGGAGTCTGCCAAACACATGCAAGAGAAAGAAACTATTCTTCTGTAGACTCTTTTGTAAGAATCTCAACAGCTACAGCCGCTGTCTAGCATATAGTTCACCGGAGTTGACATTTAGCGAGACTGATTACAACCAGGCTCTTTGTAATACTTTTTTTTTTCTTTTTTAGTACATTCAAGCTTTACTCACTTTCTCTTTCTTGCCTAGTTATTTGTTTATAGGCTGGCTTATTCTGACGTCGAAAGGAGACTTAGAATGGTCCAGCTTTGTAAGCCAAAGTGTGTTGGTGACGTGTTTAGATTTACTTTAGATAGGTTGGTTTCCGTTTGAAACATGTAATACTGTCCCTATTTTTAAGTCCGTTTTCAGAGATAAACCAAGCTAGACGAGGTGGCGTAGGAGGGGGCGGGGCTTGAACACACACTCACGTCCTCCCCACTACCACCAAACCTATCAGCTGGTAAAAATTGCATTTGTGGAACTTAACTCCCCTTCTCCCTGCTTGGAAAAGACCCCTCCCCCCCCCCCCAAACACACACACACACACACACACACACACACACACACACACACACACACACACCTTCCTATTGGAAACCCCCCCTTCTCATGTAACTGATTCGGCCCAGCAAACTCGTATCAGTACAGAAGGTTTTGATGAAGCAGGTACATGCGTAAACCATAATAAAAAGACAAAATATATCGTTGTTAAAACGCTTTGATGATAAAACATAACTTTTCCTGAAATGAAGCAGATGGAACAATGTCTAGACATCTCTTGAAGCAGGCTGTTAGACACAGACACCAAAGGTAGAGATCGCTTTAGTTTACTCAGTACTCCCCCCCGTCCCCCTCTCCAAAACCTCCCTCCTCCCCCCTCCCAACCCCCCCCCCCCCCCCCCCCAAAAAAAAAAAAAAAAGACAAAGAAATGGAAAGAAAAGCTGCTAACATTTCCGTTGAAGACCTTGCTATTCAAAGGTACACTAGGAACAGCATGTCGGTGGGGTTTGTTTGTTTGTTTGTTTGTTTTTAAGCATAATAAATTTCAGCTGAAATATGTGCAAGCACACACAATGTACGGAATTACTAAGTGCTTATGCACGGTATCTACATCGCCATTTTTTCCAGTTCCATTTCCTCTGTCAAGTTGGGGGACGTATGCAGATGCGAAGGTTATTCATTAAACAGTGTCCACAGGTGTATGAAACACAAACCTATTTGTGTGTTTAAGCTGAAATCACCATAATACTCTGCCCTGCTTCCCAGACAAAGTTCCCACGGTTTTGGCCAAGATTCCAGGGCATTTAACGCACGTGGCAGACAGAGACAAGTTACGAAGCTCTGAGCTGACAGCTGTTTGGACGTAGGCCCCCAGTTGAATGCATGGAAGAGACGGGGTCTTACAGAAAATCAAGGTTAAGCTTACAGCCTTTGCGTCAAAAAGCCAAGATTAAGCTCTCCCCAACAGCCGAAGTTAAGCTTGCAGCACGCGCCTGCGAAAGCTGACGTCAAGTTTAGAGTCACGCTGAAAAGCCGGTGTAGCGCTTAGACCATTCGCTCCCAAAAGCCAAGGATGAAGCACAGCGGAGCGTGCTTATCAGATTCATGCCTTCGCATGAACATACCACCCCACTCCACGTGGCGGAATATTGGAATCTCTTCCTGTGGGGAGAAGGATGAGGTAAAGCAGTGAGGGAGACATCGACATCGCTTGCGCGATACCGTTGCTGTGAGGTTTTTTTTTTTGTGTTTTTTTTTTTCCCTCATGTTGAAAATTCACATCCCTGTTCTTTGAAGACACTTCGATGACGTGGAACGTTCACCGAGATGAAT
This sequence comes from Conus betulinus, assembly GCA_016801955.1. NCBI lineage: Eukaryota > Metazoa > Mollusca > Gastropoda > Neogastropoda > Conidae > Conus > Conus betulinus. Next base: position 307,868 of record JADBJO010002285.1, read on the forward strand.
GACAAGAGCTGGTTTTAAGATCTCGTTACACCAGTGTCAGACTGAGGAAAGCTGGGCTCTGGTATTGAGTTTAAAGTCTACACACCTTGTAAAAGATACGCGAAATCAGTCTTTATATGACCGTTGCGACGGTACCTAATTTGAGACGTGTCATTTCACAAAATTTATAGATAAGTCTTCCTCAAATGTGCCAAATCTTATTACATAGTTTATGAAATCGAGATACATGGCATAGGACAGCCAATCAGAATGCATGGAGTTTTGAAGAAATAGGTGGGTAACTATTTCAATATGGGAGCAAGAGATACCCAACTTGTTCGTTACTTACTCTTTGCCATTCTCTGCCTCATGTATGATCTCCTTTCATACTAATCGAACCGAGATTACCTGTGTTTGTTCCTGTTCGTCTTTGTGTCAGTTTTACTATATTCAAGATCAAACAGGCTGTGCTTGAATAGATGTAAATTTGTGTTTGTTCACTTCTCCCGGTGTTGCTGTGTGCATGCGTCAGATGCGGGATTCCTGGGCAAGCTTGCAATAAGGGATGTCTCCTTATTCTGTGTGTTCTGTGTGAGCATTGGTGCCAAACGATTTGGTGTTATAAGCAGCATTCGTTTTGGAGTTATGGGCGTGTAATCAACTCGTCATGGGAGCAACAGTTAGTTTACCTGTTCTCTGGTATTAGTTTACCTGTTCTCTAGTATAGCCAATCAAAACGCATGAAACATGCTGGCCACAGTCACGTGGCCTATGCCAGCTTGATTCGGCGGCACATGATGTCACATGGAACAGTTCTGTGAAACTAAATAGGGCAGAGGTACATGTGGACCAATAAGCGACGCAAGACAAACTCGATCTGTTTGTACAAGATCTCCCCCCCCCCCCCCCCCCCCCGCCCCCCCCCCCCCCCCCCCCCCCCCCCCCCCCCCCCAATCATGATTACCATTACAACGAACACCGATGAGAAACACAGCCATCGACAGAGTAGTCTGTCTGAAAAAGAGAAGCACGTGTAAGTCCCCACAAACCAGTCCAAAACCAAAGTAATCCATACAGAGGCTGTTCACCTAGGAAGCAGCAGATCCGCTGCAGCTGGAGGATGATAAACATCGCTAATGAGAGAGAATTCGTTCCCTCTTTGATCGAGGCGAAGCAAGAGAGCTTAGACCTGCGATCCGTGGCTAAAAGCCCCGGGAACGCTTGAAAAGAGAGAGGTGTTAACTAGATCTCCGCGGTCATGAAAGCCACGTGTTACCTTCTGTAATCTTAATGAGAAAAGGAAGGTGCTTTGCGCGTGCAGGCTCTGTGTTGCGTGACCGGCACATGCAGGCCTACGTTGCTCCTGCTTTGATATGTTCTAGAAGATATTCAGACGGCAGGTGTTGTTCTTTGTTTCCAATATATTTACTTTTCCCTTAATGAGTCGGGTATTAAACATTATCTGATCGAGCTGGTCCTGTTGGTTATTACTGCTCGTGGTTTTTGATCGGTGAAGTGCTTGGCTGGTCGGTTGCTGGAGATGGTCTTTGGGTGTAAATTGTCTCTCTCTCTCTCTCTCTCTCTCTCTCTCTCTCTCTCCCTGTCTCTCTCTCTGATTCTCCCCCCCCCCCCCCCCCCCCCCACCCCCGGGCTGGGTGAGAAAAGCATGTGCAATTTGCTTATCTCACTACCCTTATGAAATAAAATTTCGTTCGTTCGTCCGTTCTCCCTCCCCCCCTCCTCTCCCTCTCTCTCTCCTCTCCTCTCCTCTCTCCTGATTCCCCCCTCTCCTCTCTGGGTCCTCTCTCTCTCATCTCCCTCTCTCTCTCTCTCTCCTCTCTCTCTCTCTCTCTCTCTCCTCTCTCTCCCCCCCCCCCCCCCCCCATCCCTCCCCCCCCCTCGCTCTGGGTGGAGAAAAGCTTTGCAATTTCTCTCACTACCCTTATGAAATAAAATTTCGTTCGTTCTCGTTCTCTCCCCCCCCCCCCCCCCCCTCCCCCTCTCTCTCTCTCTCTCTCTCTTTCTCTCTCTTTCTCTCTCTCGGCTGAAACTCTCTCTCTCTCTGGCTGAAACACTCTCTCTCTCTCTCTGGCTGAAACTCTCTCTCTCTCTCTGGCTGAAACACCACTCCTCCTCTCTCTCTCTCTCTCCTCTCTCTCTCTCTCTCCCTCTCTCTCTCTCTCTCCTCTCCTCTTCTCTCCTCTCTCTCCTCTCCTCTCTCTCCTCTCTCTCCCCTCTCTCTCTGAAACTCGCTCTCTCTCTCCTCTCTCCCCCCTCCTCTCTGGCTCTGACTCTCTCTCTCTCTCTTTCTGTGTGAATGCTGAAACTCTCTCTCTGTGTGTGTGTGTGTGTGGTGTGTGTGTGTGTGTGTGTGGCTGAAACTGTTTCTCTCTCTGGCTGGACTCTCCTCTCTCTCTCTCTCTCTCCTCTCTCTCTCTCTCTCTCCTCTCTTCTCTCTCTCTCCTCTCTCTCCTCTCTCTCTCTCTCTCTCTCTCTCTCTCTCTCTCTCTCTTCTCTCTCTCTCTCTCTCGTATGTGTGTGAGTGTCGAGAGATTTTTTTTAGTCCGTCAACTCTTTAAACAAAGGTTCTGTTTAATCGCTGCACAGTTTTCTTGTATTATTCTGATAACTTGTCTTTTATGGTTCCCTACGGGGGGGGGGGATTCCGAGAACACTAATAGTACATAACTCCGCCGCGTTCTGATAGGTTTATGCTAGTAACTTTCCCTTTCCGTCACCCATTTTAAACATTTATTTTAGACTCTCTTCACTTTCGTCTACTTTTTATCTGTCTTTGTGGACTATTCTCCAGGTCTTTGTTCTGGAAAATCATACTTTTATTTAAAAAAAAAAAAAAAAAAAGCTGACAAATTACATATAAACATGCCAACTTTTTAAAATCTGGCGATTAGGTGATGAAAATTGCACACACTGTCCAGTGGCGGTCGTTAGCTGTCCGTTTTGTCGTGTACTTTTGCCCATATGACTTTTTTAAATGTATTTTTGTGGCAGTTGAGAGAGAGAGAGAGAGAGAGAGAGTGTGTGTGTGTGTGTGTGTGTGTGTGTGTGTGTGTGTGCTTTTTTTTTTTTTTTTTTTTGTTTTTGTGTTTAATCAGGAACCGATCTATTTAGGGGAATACCCGGTGCTCTCAACACAGCCTGATTTTAGATGTTGTAAGATGTCACTAGGCTAGCTAGTGTGTCATGTTCAGCTTTCATTGTTTGTTTTTCTTTTTCAGGAGATAACTCTTTAAAATGATCCGACTTGTATATGATGACAACTCTGACAAGGTTGGTTGGGTTTTGTTTTGTTTTGTTTTGTTTTGTTTTGGTGGTCGGCTGAGTTATGTTGATTAAAACTTGAACCAGAATTATTTTTGACCGATAAAAAAGACACAAACGAAAGTATTATTTATGACATCCATGTGAAATCTAGTATTTCAAAGTAGTGAGAGGTAGGAGAGGGAGGAGAAGAAGATAAAGAGGCGGGAAGAAGGGAAATGAGAGGAAGAGGAAGCGAGAAACAGGAAGGGAGAGGGGAAGGAGGAGGGGGGGGGGGGGGGGGGGGGAGGGGAGTGAAAGAGTAGGCGAGGGAGGAAGAAGGAATGTGCGAATAGTTCAATGTTATGGTTTTGGGTTTGTTATTATTTGTTTTCGTTTTTGGTTTGTTATTATTTGTTTTCGCTACCGTTCTTGTCAGCCTGGCATTACCGCACACACCCGCTATCGCCCCCTCCCCCACTCTCCCCCTCCCCCCCCCCCCTCCCTACCCCCACCCCCAGCCCCCCCCGTCCCTACAGGTCAGCCCTAAAGCAGTGTTCCCAACCTCTTTCGTTCGTTCATGGATTCGCACCAATCAGCTTCAAGTGGCCTTGAGGTCACCCACCAGCGGAGACACCGCTTGCAGAGGAATCACATCAATGATGTTCATTTAGGCCTATTCTATTGCAGCTCCCAATGGGTATGACTGGGGATGTGTTTTCTTTCTTTGAGGTTGCAGCCTGAGATGGCTGTAACAAATACGGAAATTTTTATCAGCTAAGGCCCCCCCCCCCCCCCCGGCTGAATGAGCCCAGAACGATGACTATATATTCAACGGTTTCCGTTGTTGTGATTCCTCTGCATTGGGTGATTGTCTCCTACCACTGTGAGCAACTAAATTAGTGCAGCAGGGAGACATAATACATTCTACAGACAGGCTGTTGAACTCGCTTTAGTTTCAGACTGAATTAATAGGCGCATTCTCAGCATATCTGTCTTCTTTTTTCTCCACACACGCACGTGTGCATATATGCATGCACGCACGCACGCGCGCGCACGCGCACGCACACACACACACACACACACACACACACACACACACACACACACACACACACACACATGCATATCTATATATATATATATATATAATATATATAGTGAGAATTATACTTGTGAAAAAATACATGCATACATACATATATATATATATATATATATATATATATATATATATATATATTCATTTCTTTATTTGGTTAGTTATATGAAGTGTGTTGTGTGTGTGTGTGTGTGTGTGTGTGTGTGGGTGTGTGTGTGTGTGTGTGTGTGTGTGTGTGTGTGTGTGTGTGTGTGTGTGCAACTCCAAAACTGGATTTATTTACTTTTCAAATGCGTTTTTTTAAGAACGTTCTGATTTACGGAAAGAATACAAATCTCCCATTTTGACACTGAATTCCTTCTTTTACGGAAAACTAGAATTTTCTGCGATGACTTTTTAGCCTTTTTCCAACTTTTTTTTTTTTCTCTCGGAAATTTCTCATATGAAATGTTGACTTATATGACTGGTGTCAATATTTCATACGTTGCCGTCGTCCGCTCCAGCGTTTTACAGAAAAGGACTCGGAAGCAACGTTGGTTATCAAATTGTACTAAACGCGTGAATTCGTTATGAAAATCTGGGATGCAAGTCAAATCTAAACGACAAAATTGTAAAAAGGTGGGGTTTACCGTTAGTGTCTTTAAGTTTGTGTCTTGAGATTTGTGCTCATCGATCTTACTTCGCTTGTATGTACCATTAACCCAGCTATCATTATGTCTGTTGACTTATAATGCTTTCTTGTTTTTTTTTTTGTTTTGTTTTTTTTTGTTTTTTTTGTTGTTTTTTTCTGTGTTTTAACGTTCAAGGTATGTGTGTGTGGTTTTGTTTTCCACTTCTCTTGATAAGATTTTTGTCTTCCATCACAAGGAGGAGGGATTGGGGCTGGTGGTGAGGGGGGGAAGGGGGGACGGAAGCTAGTGGAAATGGTTTCAGGAAGAAGGATGGAATTCTAATTTACTCTGTTAGCGTCCCTTGGTAGAATTTATCGACGGATGGAAACAACCGGCACCATGGGACCAACCGATAACTCCATCCGAGTCCCCTCCTTGCAGAGAGAGGGAGGCGGGTGGGTTAAGGGTGGATGGGAGTAGCTAGGTAGAAAGCTGGTGGGTGGCGGCAGCAGCAGCAACAGTAGTAGTAGTAGTAGTAGCAAGCAGCAGCAACAGCAGCAGCAGCAGCAGCAGCAGCAGTAGTAGTAGCAGTAGCAGCAGCAGCAGCAGCAGTAGTTAAAATTGTCACACATTCAACATCATGTAACATTCATTCTGTATCGGCTGCTCCATGTTCTGCATTATTCGCCTCATACTTTGATGTTTTATTAATCAGATACTTGGCATCAGCTTACCATTCCTTTTGCGTTAGCTGACACACATTCTTCAATATCTGCCATGTTCTTCATCAATCCCCCCACACATTTTGCATTATCTAACACACATTCTGCGTTTAGTTACCACACACTTTGCATCATCTAAAGCACACACGTTCTGCATCAGTTACCACATATTTTACACTATTTACCATAAATTCTGCATCTGTTATCACACATTTTGCATCACAGACCACACATTGTACATCACTGTACTTTGATCTGCTATATATTCTGCGCCAGTTACCACACATTCTGTATTGTCTTCCAAATATTTATCACGAGTTACCGTACACTTTGTGTTAGCTGCCACAAATTCTACATAATTACCAAACACTCATTTTGCGTCAGCTGCTGCATTGTTTCCAACGATTACGGCCCATTGTAGCATGATCTCTGACACTACTAGTATTATCTGCCTCATACTCCAACTTGTGTTGAATGGATATGTCTAAATGTTTGTGATTAGGAGCATCAGACAGCTCAGTCTGTCCAAGGGTCAAAAATTGACATCAAGAGTTTGATCACGAATTTCAAAGGTCGATCAGTTTTCCATCTTTGATATGACTTTGTAGATCTTACGCACATCTGTTTTTTGTTGTGTCTCACGTTTGCGAGTGAGAGAAGAGAGAGAGCGAGAGAGAGAAAGAGAGAGAGAGAGAGAGTACATCTGCATCAGCATCCACTCATCTTGCAACGTCTACCCCACTTTCTTCATCAGATATCATGAATTTTGTCTAGTGCGAGTATACTACAAATTTTTGCATCAGCTGTCATACAATTTGCATTGTCTGCCTCATATGCCGTATTAGAGCCATATGATTTTCCATCATCTGTCACACTTTTTTTCAATGCCTGTCACATGTTTTGTATTAATGGCCACAGACTATACATCAGTGAGGATTATCGTGAACTCTGGTGCATTTTGCCTGCTTTCAGCGCCGTGAAGTTGACTTCCTTTGGACTTTCTTGGTCTTTCTCTTTTTTTTTTTTTCTTTTTTTTTTTTCCTGTTGTTTGGTGATTTCGGAGGTGGTGGTTGCTGATTTAGGTCTGTTTGTTTTGACAGTGAAAATTGAAACTTTCTACAGAATCCCCTACATCCCCTTGTCCTTCCAGATGTTCTCTCTCTCTCTCTCTCTCTCTCTCTCTCTCTCTCTCTCTCTCTCGCAAACCCTCTCTCTCTCTCTCTCTCTCTCTCTGTGTCTCTGTCTCACCCCCACCCGCCTTCTCTGTCTTTTTTTTCTCGCTCTGTCTCACTCTTTCAAGCACAATGACTTACTTAACTCTCGCGCACATATTTCTGGGCTATAAATCAGTCCTTTCCTTTGAACAGGTGTGTGCTCCTTACAGGAAGATAAATAGCAAAAAAAACTCTCTCTCTCATGTCTTTTTCTCTCTCCCTCCTCTCCTCTCTCTCTCCTCTCTCCTCTCCTCTCTCTCTCTCTCTCTCTCTCTCTCTCTCTCTCTCTCGGCGTTTTTTTTTGTTGTTGTTTTTTTAGATAAACCGTTCCCGTGATGTACGCACCCAAACTTTTTTCCATTTTCCATTTATCATCGCTCCAGCGCTGAGCAATTCCAAACAACTTTAGGGCCGCAGCAAACTCTCTCTCTCTCTCTCTCTCTCTCTCTCTCTCTCTCTCTCTCTCCTCTCTCTCTCTCTCTCTCCCTCTCTCTCTCATACACACACGCTCTCTGTGTGTCTTTCTCTTTACACACACCACAACATACGTACGCTGGGCACGCAACGTACGTACGCACGCACACACACACCGCGCGACGCACACATAACACAAACACACAAAACACACACACACACCACAACACACCCACACACACACAGAGGAGAGAGAGAGGAGAGAGAGACAGAGAGAAAAGGGCGTTGGGAGAAGGGGAAGAGAGTTAAAGAGCGAAACGTTGAATCAACCAGTGAGAGGAAGTTATTACTATACCACTTGTGAATTGAATGAGCAAACTTTGGAATATTCACCATGACTTATCCCGACCTATACATTTGTTGTCTCTCTGGCCCAGCCTCTCTTTCTCCTCAGATCTCAGACTCATCCTCTCCCATCCAGTCTCTCTCTCTCCTCTAGAGCCTCTCTATCTCTCTCTCTCTCTCTCCTCTCTCCATCTCTGCTCTCATCTCTCTCCTTCTTTACCATCCCCCTCGCCTCCTCATTACTCCCCCCCATCTCCCCCCCCCCCCCCATCTCCTTCCTTGGCCTTTTCCGCCCCTCTCTTTTCTCCGCCCCACCGCTCCTACCCAGAGTTGAGTTTGCTGCGGGCTCAGTTGGGAAGACTGGGACCACACATCGAGTTTCATCCACTTAATGGATGCGTTTCTGAGAGTGTTGCTCAAATTTCCTGACCAACACTGCAGGTGCCTGTATCTCTCGGGCCTGGTTGACGCCGGGATATATTATGAAAGGAAGCGTAGAGTACAGCCCTGTCATGTAGTCTCAGACCGAAATGGAAATCCGTAGCATCATCTTAATCATCCTCCTCATTCTCATCGATCAGCATTAAAAAAAATGTCTCAAATTCTGTGGCCCTTTCATGCCCTGCTCTCATGGTGACCTCAGTTTCGATGTCCTCTCCACGTCTGTGCCTTGGTTTGGTTCCGTCGGGGTCACCGTATCGGCGAGTCCATGGGGGCTGTCGTTGGACGGACGTGGTGGCGCCCTCCGGAGGGAGAGCTCACTCATGCGGCTCCGCGACTAAGCAATTCTCCTCCTCCGTGGCTTGCCTCTCGACGACTTGACATTGACCGCTCGCTGTGGATTGCCGGTGCCGGGGGCTGCGGCGGGGCCGACCGGGCTGTGGCTGTGGACGGGGTGTCGGAATGAGCGGCGTGGGTGCACTGCCTCTGAAGTCGCGAAGAGGGGTTGTGTCGTCTGTTCACCCAATCCCTCGCCCAGTCTCCTGCACTCACTACCCACCACGCCTCTTTTATTTAGCGGCTCGGGAGCTAACATTTGACTACATCCATCAGACTTTAATCGCAGTCTGCCGGGCTGAATGAATCCTGTGATGGAAAAAAAAAAAAAACAGTGAGGCATATCGCGGCGAAGACTACTACTTAGTATACAGATACCTCGGGAAAAACTTGATCCTCCATATTTGCCATACGAAAGTGGGTTTTTTTTTTTTTTTTTCAACATAACGTACTCTTTTTAGACGAATCCTAATTGTTGGCCATGAACAGTAATACTTAACAATTTTATGCATATGACGAAAAAAAAATGTATCGGAACACGCTTAGAAGGCGCTGACCAGAATGAGCAGGAGCTAAACGTGCCGGTGGACGAGCGTGACAGTTCACGAGTAATAGAGAAAGAATGCGAGGTACGTCGGGAGAGAACGAATGACCTACAGTCTGCCACAATCGTTTAAGTTCAGTAACAAGCTTTTAACATATGCAAACAGATGCTGCATATGAGTTACTCTCTTGTCATTTCTAGTGTTTGTTCCACGGTACTATGTACTGAGAATGGAAACTGGACCAAACAAAACAGATATCGAATATTTTTTTCAAAAATCAGAAAGAGGTCGGACTACTGGCTAGAACCACACACTGAATAAAAAGATTTTAGACAGATCTGATATAACCGTAGAGGCGAAATAGCCCCCATATCACCCGTTTACCTTGTCTTTATCAGTGGACCTAGGAGGGGTAAATTGAGAGAGAGAGAGGAGAAGAGAGGGGGGGGGGGGGGCGGGAGGGAGGAGTAGGAGATTGGGAGATTTTGAGTCCCCACAGCAAGTACAACCTTTATAAGAAGTCTTCATGTTCATGTGCCGTTCCGTTCGCGCTCTTCATCTTGAACACAGCACATGTACACAACAAGGTTACCCATCCATGCAATCTTTAAGATGCTATTCTTCCTTTTTTTGTGTTCTTTTATCTGTGTGTGTGTGTGTGTGTGCGTGTGTGTGTGGTGTGTGTGGGTGTGCGCGCGCGTGCTTGCGAGTGTGCTTCGTCCTAACTCCTCCCCTCCCCCCTGCCCGCCCATATCTATTTACTGTAATGGACAATAATGATAAACATAAGCCTCCCAAAACAACGACAAAAAACAAAAACAAAACAAAAACAAAAAAAACAGAAATCGTTGCTTGCACTTTGCTCAACAGGGATTCATTAGCAAAACAGGTCACGTTGTGCGTCTTTATCAGAAGATAGAAGCTACAAAATTTGTGACTTTTGTTTTACCTCCTTGTGAGGAACATTATATCACAAAAACATATGATAGTCGACGGAGATGGCTCAAGCTTAACAATGCGTTCGCGTGCTTCGTCCCAGCAAAGATGCAATCCTTTCCTTTTCTCTTTGTGTCTAGAAGCTGAAGGGTACACCTGGAGGCGGTTCAACATGCAAATTAAATTCTGTAACTAAAAGACACGGCGTTGACACACCACCACCTTGGTGCAGGTGGTTAAAATCGCGGCCTTAAGAGCTGGGACGTCGTAGGTTCGAGTCCAACGCAGCATTTATTCATAGGATTGTTTTTAAGCTAAGGCCGGCTCCCCGTCTACAGTCGAGAATCATTCTCTCTTAACGGATTCATTCAGAGCATCGCTCAACTTTTCTGATGAACGTTACATGTGTCTTATCTCTCCAACTTGCTGGGGAAGTCCGGATGAATCATAAAAGGAAACGTACAGTATAGCCCTGTAGTGTTGTCTCAAAACAGAATTGAAACTCCGTAGCATCAGTCCTTTTATAATCTCCTCGTTAACCATTTAAAAAAAAAGTCTCAAATGCAACGGGTACGGAATACATAGTAATGAATTGGATTTCTTCTTCAAATTTTGAGCACTGAGAGTTTGGATCACAAACGATGATAAAGAATGCGTGAACTCATTCAAAAGGATGAGCTGATGTAAAAAACATTTTTTCAAAGTGTGGGTAAAACATCAAACAACGCCTCTTGGCAGATTAGCGATGTTACAGTCTTACTCTTTTCTAAACTGACTAACTTTTAGCTGCTCTTGCCCCTCAGATATTTTTTCCACAAACATGCAAAATACAAAATAATCCTGAAAATGGTACATGAAAGTGTCAAGAATTGAAAAGACTGGCATTCCCCAGTTGAAAACATTTGTCACTCTTTTTCATACTGTTTCAAAATTCGGTTAGGATAACCACTCTGGGCATACAGAACTTTGAGACCGAACAGTTCAGCCGAGGGAAGAACTGGCAAGCTGCAAATGTTTATTTATATCTTTTGTTTTCAGGTATGCATAACTAAACGGAATACTGGAATGCTGTCTTTCTAGAATAAATAGGAATAACTGAAGTAAAGGGGATGCAATCATGAGATTATCTGTATACTGTTTACATTTTATATGATACAGATGAACGAGTTGTGTTTGTGACGGTGGAGGCTCGGAGTCAAGTTTTAAACAAAACCTTCCCTTGTGAATATTATTGGCGTCCCGTCATCTTTTTGAGGGCTGATGTGAGCGACAGGTGTGTGTGTGTGTGTGTGTGTGTGTGTGCGTATGCGAGAGCAGAATTCGTGTGTATTTAGTTGTGAACGCTTCTGTGCATGCCCCATTCAACCCCTGTATATAATATCATGTTTGAACTTAAACGATATAATCGACTCTTTACTTTTTTCTTTATTATGGCAATTGCATTTCATTTCAGGATAAGTTCTCAATCATTGCACGAGGACAGTTGAATGTGTTCAGCTATATCACTTGATGGCATCTCAGCTTCTCTAATATTTTAGTCATGGATCCCAACAATAGAACAATGTTTGGAAATCTGCTAGGGGGGTAATCTTTGGTAGAGCTAACGTTCAGTAAGAGGACCCCACCGTTTTTTTTTTGTTTGTTTTTTTTAACAAGTGGCATTGTTAGCACGCTCCCAAAACAATGTTGCCCCCATCAGTCCGTTTAGCAGTTGAATGAGAGACAGATAGACAGGCAAGACACAGACAGAAAGAGACAGCTAAATGTCCAAATACCTGTAACGCAGACCGTCGATACACTGATCATTACTCTGGCTTGAGCTTCATATAAATATTTGACTCTCTAGATCTTTTTTTTTGACCCATAAACTGGGAAATAGTAACTCTTTTCAATGGAAGACAAGCATTAATTTCTCCTGATTTTTTTTTTTCCATAGACAGGTCCCATTTTTGTTATGCTGTCAGTCAAACGGCGAGATGCAATGTGAACCAGTCCATCCTTTACGTTCTAATTCCTTGGTAGTCCTCGAATCGTCCAGCCTCCTTTGTACCTTGTAAAAATGTCATGAAACTGGGGGGAGTCACGGCGAAATGCACATACATTTGTGGAAAGCTTACGATGTTTACTAACTGCAGGGAGTTTGACTTGCTACCTGAATTGCAGTCGTTTTGTCTGGTGGACCTCGCATGACGTGTGGATAAATCATCTGAATCATTTATCTTCGGAACACCTGGATTTGTGGCCCAGTGTCTGCCGCACTGTCCAGTTTTCGCATCCATTCCGCTGAATGGATCTGATGTATTGAGGGGTTTTTAACCAGATGGTATGCATGCAGTCCCTGCTCTGATACACAGGACCCGACGGAGCCTCGTCTCGATCCCCCTTTGTTAAACTACTGTTCTTGGGCTTGGCGTAAGATACTTCAGTTGGTCCAGAGTCTGACGGCGCCTTTTCTTGATCACCTTTATTGAGCTCAAGTGGAGACCAAACGAATGCAAACAAGGAAGAAAAAAGCTGAACGCACTTATTTGTATCATTGGGTTGTTCACTCTTTCCTGTCATTCTGTTTGACGGTTGATAAACGTTATGACGAATGCGTAGGCCGTAGTCCTTTATTTTAGCGGTGGCACCGCTTGGTCCAGACTAACTGGAATATGCTCCCATAAATCAGACACGATCTTTCCATTATTATATGCTTTCTCACAGTATGAAAGCTATTGTTGCTGTCTCTGAGTCTCCATCAAGGCACTTTAGTCGGTAGTTGAGAAGATTCTTTACCCCGTCCTTTTTTTTCCCTCGAGTATCCCAATGCGTACCATTATACTGTAATTTTGTGTTTCCATCACCCATGAACAAACGCGGACGTAGATGGCGCAGGTCTGCACTGAAGCGGCAGACGCCATTCAGTCCCGAGTGTCACTGTGTCTTAGTGACTTACGTCACACACTTATGTCTACTGGCGGAAGGGCCCAGGCTTGACACCATCGACAAGGCGTTAACCGTTGGCCATTGTAAAGGACTCAGACTGTCTGCCCTCGTTCCCAGCGTCATTTTTCCCGGCCTGTCTCACCCAATCTACTGTGGCAGTAAGAGCCACTCTTTAGTCCCTGTCAAAATACTGATTGGCAGGGTTGACGAGGCTGAGTTGACTCGAAGCAAACTGGATCATCATCCGCAGTGATCCGAAGACGGGGCTGTACGAAGCTTTTGAAAACATATGACTCTGGAGGCCATTGGAACTTCATACGGACGGACCTGTCCATTGAGTGTACGGTCACCCACACGGCTTTCGTATCTGTTTTTCATCAAGAAAGCGTCGCTGCGTGAAGACTGCACATGCTGTTCACACCATCATGTCTGCTCAGCCCGTGAGATCACAATGTGTGGGTAGTTATAGCGAAATACACAAAAAAGAAAATTGTCGTGGAAAGGGATTCGTGGACGAAGCGGATCAAATGTCTGGCCTACGCGTTAGCCCGGTGCGCTGGCTAGGCCCTGAGATACAGGCAATATAGACGAAGCAAAGAAGCGGATATTCGATTGTGAACGTGCTAATAAACAACACGCTGTGGCCATACACAGCCTTGTTAACGTTTGGTTCTGGATCCGAACAATTTTTTTATTTCCATTGCCATTTTCCTATTCGCTTCTGACACATTTTTAGACGAGTGGTTATACCTGAAAAGAGCTCTCTTTAGCTGGGCGTTTGTTCGGAATATGACTGCTACATCTGGAAGGGGCAGGCTGAAACGTATGTCTCTAAATGATTCAGACCTACCTTTTTATAGTGAGAAAGGAATGGTTTAAATCGGATACCACATGAACTCCACAGCTGTAGGATTAATTAGAACGGTTCGCGTGTGAGGTCCTTGAGGGATACCAGTGGAAAATGACGACAGACAGTGGCCATGGATCGAGGTGAATAATGAGGATTTTTTTTTTTCCTCCTAGGTCAATAGGAGAACGTAGCAGCCCTGTCTCCCGCCACTATATTAATCCTAGCCTCCCAGCTACATGGCTCATTACCTTCACCGTGACCAACCAGAGAGATTCAGCTTTTCGAAAGATCATCGAGAGACTTATTTCTTGAATTTAGAATCTGGAGGACTTGGTTTTCACCAGATGGATCTTTTGCATGACATGTTGGAGAGAGAGGGGGGGGGGGGGCAGATTGGCAGAGAGAGAGAGAGAGAGAGAGAGAGAGCGTGCGTACGAGAAAGATATTTTCATAATGCGTGACCATAACTCACTTGAAAGGGGTGTAAAATATACGTATATGTATTACATCTAATGGTCGGTGTGTGTGTGCTCAAAGGTACATGTTTAATTATCTGGCTGTAAATACAAAATACGAATACCCAGAGCGATTCCTTTGCAACGATAGAAATTGAAACTGATCACTGTGTTTCAGCTCATTTTACCACACGTACTTTTTGTACTTCGAAGCTTCTCGGAAGCTTCGTACAGATGTAGTGATTTTGTCCGGAGCATAGTTTCACACAAGCGATGATAAAGGTATTATCAGTGAACGCACTTGATATACGATCCATCACTTTGTATGGTTGATTTATCACGAAACTCGCTCAAAGGTCTTTGATGGCTTTTGGGTCGCTCATTTTCAGTTTTGACCATTCTTCATGTTCAGGGGTGGTCTTCACCACCCATGTATCGCACTGTGTCTGTCGAACCTAAAAAACTTTAAAAAGAATTAAAAGAAAGAAAGAAAGAAAACAAGGAACATGACTGAATTGCAAAGATTTTTTTAGCGTGGAGCGTCTGAAAATGTTGGCCCACATTTCGCAACAACAACAAAAAAATCAGATCACCAACCAACTTCCATAAAGTCCTGTTTTTTGTTTTGAAAGTAAAGCAGCGGTTTTTATGTTACCCTCGAAAGACAACTTTTAAAAGTTTCTACACGTATTATTTTTCTAGGCTAAAGCTGGCCAATTTGACAACTCACGTAGCGTACCTTTCGCGATTGTTGGTTAACATGACAAGAGGCAGACAACGCGACATTCAGAAAGAACAAGAGCAACCAAAAAAGTAGAGGGAAGCGCGAATTGGAAGGAGGTGGGGGCGGGTGGGTGAGTGGAGAATGTACCCGCGGTCCCGAGTCATGATAAAGCCTATACGCTTAAAGAAGAGTTGTTTGTGGAAGAGGAGGTATGGGAGATAAAGAGTGACACGTTGGTAGTGAGGTTGAGAGGGTGAGAGGACTAGGTGCTCTTGAGAAAAACACAGACGTTAGAGGTCTCCCTTCATGTTTTTGCTGCCTGCTGATTCTGTCTAGCCATCTGTCAGTGGTATGACAGCAGCCTCCATTCTCCCGTTCTGTGGGCGGTCGTGCAAGGTTGCCTTCGGAGGCTTTTTTCCAGTTCGAACAAAACAAAAAAAAAAAAAGGGTTGGTCTGGGGGGGAGAAGACGGAAAATGGAAAAAAAAAAGACACTCATAGACGTGAAAGACTTTCAAAATATGGCTGATGTAACGAAAACGGGAGAGTGTGTGTGTGGTGTGTGTTTGTGTGTGTTGTGTTGTGTGCGCGCGCGTCGCGCGCGCGCTCGCAGCGTGCGTGGGTAATGCGTGTTGTGTGGTGTTGTGTGTGAGAGAGAGCTAGAGAGAGAGAGAGAAGAAGATTATTAGGGAGAAGGTAAGGAAATAGGGAGCTTTGATAGGGATGGGTGGGTGGTATTGTGTCTGTGTGTGAACGTAATTTAGTTTGTGCGTATGTGTCGCGCTTTTTCGTCGCGTTCGTCACTCCGCCCGCGCATATTAGTACTCTACCCCGCGGACGTATTATATTGGGTGATGATGTGCGCGATGTCGTGGCCCGATGTGTGGTTCTGTAGGTGTGCTGTTCCACGCGCAACTTTCCAATTGATGGAACTGCAGAGCAATAACCATGCCCAGACATGGGTTGCAGCTGCATGCGACATACTTGTCGGCTGTCTGCCGAGATGCGTCTGTCTCTCCGTCTAGATAAAATGCTGAACATTCTAGAACATGCCTCTGTGTTGGTGTGTGGTGTGGTGTGTGTGTGTGTGTGTTGTGCGCGCGCGCGCGCGTTCGCGGTGCTCAGAACTTGGAATTAATTTTGACCTTGTCAATATTTCGTGAATATGCTATCATGTCTCGTTAGCGAATAGAAAGAAATCGCTTTGAAAACTATGATTCAACTCTTCGAGAGAAAATGAAATGAAATTGAGGGAATGCTTTAAGAGTCGTACAAGAAGGTCGACCTGCAAGCCACCACACCTTAACTTACTAATTTTGAGAGGAGAGGACACTTCGCACACACCGAATCGATATCAAGATATCTCCCTTGGATATGAATTACCGTGAATGATGAATCATCCAAAGCTGATCTAAAGAATTTTCAGAACGTGATCGTTGATATTTCCCTCCGAACGGTTGCATCAGTGAAATATTTTTCAAAGACTGCTAATGAATAAAATAGCAGTTAGTGTGTGACTGGGATCATAGGACGGCTTTTTAAGATTTCTGAAAAAACCGTTTGGTTTGTCAGTAAGAGTCTGGACTTGTCACTGTAAGCTAAAACTGTTCCAGTCTTTGAAAAAAAAAACACACTCTCTAATTCATTTTCCCCCCAAACAAAAAGCCTGATACACTGAAGGATCTCTCCTTATAAAACGCACTATTCTGTATCATTGAAATGTTCAGTGTTTTATCATTCTTGAACACATATTTCTTGCACTCGACGACGCTGCACTCAATATCAGTTTGTGTACAGACTTAAATTGAGTGCCGCAGTTCACAGCACCGACGACGCTGTAATCAGTGTCAGTTTGTGTACAGACTAAATTGATTTGCCGCAGTTCACAACACCTGCCTTCTGGCATCAAGCCCCTGCAATTGCAGCACCTACCATCTGGCATCATGGGGATACGCGGGCTTCATACAAATCCATGAAAGTTCATAAAAGTCACTTGAATCTTGAGGACCCTTACCAGGACGAGAAAAAAGTTCGTAAATTAGGACTCGGGGTCGATTTAAAACACAATAGGGGTTTAAGTATAGCATTTTAGATCATGCCGTGGGTAGATGGGAGCGGAAAGAAAAGTTGGCATTACAGGTAGACATCTCTCCTCTCTCTCTCCTCTCTCTTTCTTCCCCCCCCCCCCCCCCCCCCCCCACCACCGTCTTCGTCTCTTCGTTTTCTTCTGGTCTTCCTTCTTATTCCCTACTTCTTCTTCTCTTTCTACTTCTTTTCTTCTTCTTCTTCTCTTCTGCACCCTTCTCCCCATTCTATCTATCTCTTCATTCTCATCTCCCCCCCCCAACCTCTCCTCTCTCTCTCTCTCTCTGTCTTCCCCACCCCCCCCCCCCCCCCCCCCCGTTTCTTCTTCGTTTCTCTTCTTCGTCTTCCTTCTCTCTACTTCTCTTCCGTCTTCTATCTTCTTCTTCTTCTCTTCTTCTTCTTCTTCTCTTCTCCACCATTCTTTCCTATCTCTCATTCTCTCTCTCTCCCCCCCCCCACTCTCCTCTCTCTCTCCTCCTCTATCTCTCTTCTCTCTCTCCTCAAAATTCCAACGAGGATTACAATATTTGTTTGTCTTGAATTCAGCTATAGCTCTTCCATAATGTATTCAGTTATACAGATCCAGATGAAAAAAAGCATTCTGTCTAAGTACGAGATTTTCTCTCGTCGTTGATAAACATGCCCCAGTTTGCCGAAAGAATGAAGTCAAACACAAATAATTCCTAGTAAGCTTATTCATGTATTAATGGAACGGCATTTAACAGCCCGCCTCGGGACAATGGGCAGGTAGAATGTAACATAGAAGCAAAAGGTCAGATGGCAAAAACCAGTCTATGAGAAATTGATACAGTCCAAACAGTAAATATAGCATCGAGAAATTCAGAGTAATAGTAATGACTTTGAGACGTTCTAATGGGAAGCAGATTGTTTGGCGTGGCTGTCAATGAAATTACAGACACGTATATTTTTTTATAAAAACATCAGAAACCCATGCATTGTTGATCAATGATACTTCAACAATTTGTTACTGCCTGGTCTGCACAAAATCTGCCATTTTTCCGGCTTGGATTGTATTGAGATATCAAAACGTGATCGGTCGCAGACTTGTTTGATATTCGATGACATACTGTTCTTAAGTTGATGCATAAACTGCAGAAAGAGAAAAATAACTGTGGGTCAAAGGACTTAAAATTCCTTTCATCTTTCTTCACCGGGCTGTGATTACGTAATTAGTCTTTTGCAACGTTTACAGGTTTATGCATTGAAAAAAAGATTTTCTCGTTGGCCCCCCCCCGAAAATCATCAAAATCTGGTCGTTTTCCAAATCAACAGATTCTCTCGATTTAAACAATTTCGTCCAACATCTTTGCTATCAGTTGTAATCAACCTCTAAAGTTAGCATGCCCAAAAACATTATAGTTAAACGGCATGGGATATAACAAGCTCTTCCGCCCCTTTCTGTGTGAGTAATGCCTTTCCTCACTCCTGTCTATAGCCTTAATTCGGCTTTGGGACACGGTTTTTTTTTTTTTTTTTTTTTTTTTTTTTTTTTCTTTATCCTGCTATTAATGATAGCGAGATTACCATTACCGACTGACCCCCCCCCCCCGTTTTCTACGATTTGAAAGCAGCCGTGAATCTGAAACACAACAACGACGTGCGCAACAGAATTAAGCAATCTATATACACCCCCCTGTCAATCCCATCCTTTCAGTCATACTTTGGACAGAAAACACAGCGTGTCTGCGTGAATGGGAGCATTCCTCTGAAGGAACATAGGTTGTGGTATACTTAAGGCTCTGTACTATGCCTCTTCTCTTTTGCATTTCTATAACTAATATATGTTTCACAGATCACACAATGAGATTATATGTTTATATGATCCATTCGCATTGATAGTTATCTTCACTGTTGTAATACCAATTTGGTCCAGTCGGTGCCATCACATCACTCCTCTACAGCAGGGTATAAGCGACTTCTCAGCATGGGTGTTACCAGTAATTCCATATGGACCCTTGATCGGAAAAAAATGGTATTACCCACCAAGGGAGGGTTGGGGTGAAAGCACCAGTGGGTTGGGAGGGATTTTTCTTCTATCAGCCCTTAAAAAAAAAAAAATGTCAGTTGAACCAGTCACTGACGTCATGTTAG
>JADBJO010002286.1:5000-7500 GCA_016801955.1 Conus betulinus
TTTCTCTCTCTGTGCTCTCTCTGTCCTTCTCCCTCTCTGTCTGTAAGTCTGTCTGTCGCTGTCTAAGTTTGTCTGTGTGTGTGTGTCTCTCTCTCTTTCTGTGCCCACTCCCCTCCCCCCCTCTCTCTCTCTCTCTCTCTCTCTCTCTCTCTCTCTCTCTCTCTCTCTCTCTCTGCCTGTCTCTCGCGCTCTCTTTTTTTTTCTCCTATCACTCTCTCACTCCCACTCCCACCCACCGACCCCACACCCCCGCCCCCCCGCCCCGGAGCGGAGTCCCGGGGTGTAATTTGGCCCGCTGCTGTCTTGGCAGCCACAAGGCCGACTGCCGGGGGAGGCCTGACTCAGCACCGGATTCCACGCCCGTTAATTCTGCTGCTTGTCGTGCGACGGAGACGCGAGGGAAGGGGGGTGGGGTGGTGGTGGATAGGAGGAGGAGGTGGGGGAGGGTGGAGGGATCAGAGGAAAGTAGGAGGACAGGGGAGTGTAAGTAGGGAATGAGGGGTTGTGGGGGTGGGGGGGGGGGGGAGATCTGATTAGCGGTTGTGGAAAGTTCATGTGCAGTTTGTCTGGGTCTGGGCATGTCTGCGCGCGCGCGCGTATACACGCGCTCGCACACACAGCATGCAGGTGTGGAAACACACACACGCACGCACGGACGCGTGCAAGCAGCAAGCGCGCGCGCTCACACGCACACACACACACACACACACACACACACACACACACACAAACACACACACACACACACACTCACTCACTCACTCACTCACTCACTCACTCACTCACTCACACACACACTCACACTCACACACTCACTCACTCATGCATATGCATACACACACATCATGCACACACACACATGCACTCGCGTACGCACACATGGGCCCGTGCCCACACATCCATACACCCCACATGTGTACATTAACTATACACACACACTCACACACACACACACACACACACACACACACACACACACACACACACACACACACACACACAACACAAACAATGATAAAAATGGCACAACCAATATTAGGCAGGCACTCAAGGTCTGACCAGCGCGTTGCGCTAATGAGTAGGTCAGACATCTGCTAAGTCGTAGCCACGAGACCCTCTCCTTTTACATTCTCTTCTCTTAGTCATTATTTCTTTTATCCATCAGCTTTAAATCATGCACAGTGTAGGTCTCAAAACTTAGCGGATGTGGTGTAGCGTATATGGACTGGTCCCGCCCGCAGTGACGTCTCCTTGATGAAACAAAGTGAAACTGATTGAGAACTGTTGTGACACACCTGTCGCCCCAGACCTGTTCTTCTGACTTGGGGTTCTTCTTCTCTGCACTTGAAGACAGTATATTCTCTGCTGTTTCTCAGTTCCTTGTGAGTCTGGCGTGGCAGGATTTCCTTTGTGCACCCACCACAGGGATGAGACCGGAGTGGTTTTGTTTCCGTCAGTTAGCCCCCTTGGCTGCTGGAGAGTTGGTGCCCTTCAGTGTTCCCTAGTGTGAGACCAGTCCAAGCGCACAATATGCAGGCTTCAAGTGAGCGATGTCCGCCACAACCACTGGCGTTCGGTCAAGGCTGATGGGTGGGGTAGGGGGTATTCAGTGACCAACAGCATCCAGTTGGTCTGCACTTGGGTCTCGCTGGTCACGTACAAATGACGTCAGTATATCCGGGTTTTTTTGGCCTGGACAATTTTGGGGACACTCCTGACGAAGCTCGTGTGTATGAGACTGACACTGAGGTGTTCCACAATTCCAGCACTGCCACATGCGCGAAGCTTGTTGAGCCTGGCAGTCAAGGGGGTGAAAATGGCTGCCGTCCAACACAACCGTTGTATGTTGCTGTAGCGTTTAAAAAGGGGATTATTTTTTTGACACATAGGAATCGGTTTGTAAACATCTGCAATGGAAGTTCACGTAGAGCAACACTGGACACAAGTTTGAGGTGTCGACTTTGGGCACCGGGTGAGGCAGTTTGAGGTGTCGACTTTGGGCACCGGGTTGGCAGTTTGAGGTGTCGACTTTGGGCACCGGGTTGGCAGTTTGAGGTGTCGACTTTGGGCACCGGGTTGGCAGTTTGAGGTGTCGACTTTGGGCACAGGGTTGGCAGTTTGAGGGTGTCGACTTTGGGCACCGGGTTGGCAGTTTCAGGCAGTTACAGTGGGGAACTTGCCTTCGTTCGGCTCCAAGAACATGTGGAGATCTGCCCCTCCAGCTGCCACCCCCTTCCCCTCCCTTCCGCCCACAGATTTTCTCTGTCTGTCTGTCTTTCTTTCTGTCTCTGTCTGTCTGCCTGCTGTCTGTCTGTCTGTCTCTCTCTCTCTGTGTCATTCTCTGTCTGTCTGTCTCTCTCTCTCTCTCTCTCTCTCTCTCTCTCTCTCTCTCTCTCTCTCCCCTCCCTTCCTCGCTGTCTCTCTCCCTCGCTCCCTCCTTCTCTCGCACTCTCTCTCTCACTCACTCACTCCTCCATCTCTCTCTCTCTCTCTCTCTCTC
>JADBJO010002286.1:17500-30000 GCA_016801955.1 Conus betulinus
AGACAGAGAGAGAGAGAGAGAGAGAGAGGTGAAGATCGCTGTGTGTGTGTGAGTGATAAAGGATATATGTAGAGGAAAAATGCCTTACTAAAACAAGAAAAAAAAAAGTTTGGGGGAAGGGGAGAGAGAAAAAAAGAGACAAAGACCGCAGAGACACTACGGGGTGGGATTGGCGCGAGAGAGAGAGAGGGGGGGGGGGGGGGGGGGGGGCGGGGGGAGGTAGGGAGAGCAGATATGGGGGATGAAGAGTGAGGGAAGAAGAGGGGGAAGAAAAAGGATAATGTTCGCAGACAGAAGACTTAAGTGTAGATCCCATTTCTGTGGTGAGGAATGTGACTTTCAGTCCCCCCCCCCCCCCCCCACCACCACCACCACCCCATAATAACCCGCTGGGCGGGCTTGCCTCTGCCCGACTGAAGATTTGGTCATCACCTGACACACATCATCGCCGTTGGGAGGGGTTTTTTTTTGTCCTTTCTTTCTTTTTCTTCTTTCTTTCATTCCTTTTTTTTTTTTTTTTTTTTTTTTTTTTTTCCTTTTTTTTTTTTTTCTTTCATTTTTTTTTTTTTTTTTTTTTGTTTTTTTTTTTCCTTCCTTTTTTTTTCTTTCTGTCTTTTTTTCTTTTCTTTCTTTCTTTCCTTCTTTTCTTTCTTTCTTTTTTTTTCTTTTTCTTTCCTTCTTTCTTTCTTTCTTTCTTTCTTTCTTCCTTTCTTTCGTTCCTTCTTCTTCCATTCTTTCCTTGTTTCTTTCTCTATTTATTTCCTTCTTTTTCTTTATTTCTTTTTTTTTTGCCTTTCGGTTTCTCAGTTTTATTTTGCTCTCTTTCACTTCCTTTGTCGCTTTTTTTTTTTTTCCTTTTCCACTTTTTCTGTCTTTTTTCTTATTTTACTTTTTGTATCCTTTTTTTTTTCCCTTTTTTTTTCTTTTCCCTTTTTTCTCGCTTTTTTCCGTGCTTTTTATCTGTAAATGTTGATTCGATAATTCCTTTCTGTCTGTTTTTTATTCTCTTTTTTTCCCCCGTCCTCAGTTTCCGTTTTCTTCTCTTTTCTTTCTTTTCTTTCTTTCCTTGTCTTTCTTTCTTTTCTTTGTGTGTGTTTTTTCCTTCTTTTTTCTTTTTTTTTTTTCCCCTTTTTTTTCCCCTTTCTTTCTTTTCTTTTCTTTGTTGTTGTTGTTGTTTTTTTTTTTGTCTCTCTTTTATTTGTTCCCTTCTTTCTTTCGTAGTTTTCTTCTTTCCGTCTTTAATTTGTCTGTCTTGCTTTTTATTTGTCTTTCCATTTTCTGACTCTTCTCTCTCCCTCCCCTCTCTCTCTCTCTCTCTCTCTCTCTCTCTCTCTCTCTCTCTCTCTCTCTCTCTCTCTCTCTTGCTTTTTGCTTTTTGCTTCTTTTCTTTCTTTTTCCACCCTTTTTCTCTCTTTCTCTTGTATTTCCCTCCAACGATCTTTATTTTTCACTTCTTTTTCAGTCTTCTTGCCTTCTTTACGTCTTATGGGCTTGAAACCTAATGACAACTTGTTTTTAGAAAAAAGAAAAATCTTGTCAATCTCTCTTCTCTCCGTTTTCTCCTATTCTTTTTATTTTCTTCACTCACCTTTTTACAATCTCTCTCTCTCTCTCTCCTCTTTCTCTCTCTCTCTCTCTCTCTCTCTCTCTCTCTCTCTCTCTCTCTCTCTCTCTCTCTCTCTCTCTCTCCCTCTCTCTCTCTCTCTCTCTCTCTCTCTCTTTTTTTTTTTTTTTTTTGCTCTTTCCATTATGTCTTTTTTTTTTTTTTTTTTTTTTTCGTCGTGGTTTCCTTTTTCTTCCTAATTGTCCCCCCTGTTATTGATTCACATTGGGGAGCTTTGTCGTCCCCCGCAGGAACAAAACAAAACAGAGGCTTTTTGTGTGGGTGAAGCCAGTGCTTTCGCACAGTCCATGTGTCTGTCTGTCTCCCCATCTGTCTGTCTGTCTGTCTGTCTACCTGTCTTTTCGACCGTTGGTTCGTTCCCTCGCAAGCCACACCGTGGTTTTTCATTGAGTATTAAAACTTTGGACAACTTCTTTTTGTTTCCGTGAAAAATCTTAAAGATTAGAAACTTTGATAATAATAATGATTATTATTTATGGCGTTTAATCTTACATCATAAGCCCTAAGCGCTTATATATGCAGAAAAGATTAAAGAAAACATAAATGAAACCAATAAGAAGATGAAATTGCAATAAGTATCATGCATCTACAGAAAAGGGTGTATATTGACGCACACCCACGCGCGCGTATGCATGCATGCGCGCGCACACACACACACACACACACACACACACACACACACACACACACACACACACACACACACGTCGCAGAATCAATTTGATGGGCAAGGGAAGGGGAAAGAAAGAAAGAACTGCTATCGATAGGTGGAGAGGGTTGTTTTAAACAATGCCTTGAAGGAAGACAGAGAGTTTTGAACTACGCCAAGATATTGGGAGTTTGTTCCAAGAAACCGGGCCCAGAAAAGAAAGGGAACGATGGCCCTAGGCTTTAGTTCGAAATGGAGGGATTTGGAGCAGAGAGAGAGAAACCTTTGTGGATGGAAATCTGATCATTTGCTTTGCTACATCGCTGCTGTATAGCTTTTTTCTGCAGTTTGCGATTTTGTTTTTCGTCAAGCTATACTTGAGAGCTATCCAAGTTTCTCGACTGCTTCTCTCTCGACTCTCTCTCTCTCTCTCTCTCTCTCTCTCTCTCTCTCTCTCTCTCTCTCTCTCTCTCTCTCTCTCTCTCTCTCTCTCTCTCCCTCTCTCTCTCTCTCTCTCTCTCTCCTCTCTCTCTCTCTCCGTGTCTCTTTCCTCTCTCTTTTTCTCTCTCTCTCATTTTATATATATATATATATATATTCGTTAAAAATAGAATGGTAAAAGGAAGTTTTAAAATCGACAGGTCTGTTTTTCGAGCGCTGGCTCTCCTCAGGATGGTTTGGGTTGTCTGTATCATTTATTTATTTTTGGATTGCGATTTGTATTGCAGTTTATTACTCTGTTCGGATCGTCTATTCACTTTTGAAGTCGCTTATTACCGTCACTATTATTATCATTATCATTGTATAGAACTGTTACTTCAGTGAGAGCAAAATGTGAAAAAAGCATGTACCAGGCTGATTGATTCCCCTCATTAAAAATATTCTCTCTCTCTCTCTCTCTCTCTCTCTCTCTCTCTCTCTCTCTCTCTCTCTCTCTCTCTCTCTCTCGCTCTCTCTCGCTCTCTCTCTCTCAAATGACAACTACGGCTGGCGGTGAAGATTCATAATGATAACGACTAATGATGATGGCGTTAACGTGGATTTCTTGCAGCGATGACCATGACGGTTGATAATGGATGATGAAGAGGAGGAGGAGGAGGAGGAGGTTGGGGATTGATAATGACCATCATAATGAATTATAACTTTAACGACGATGGTAGCGACAGCAACGAGTCCTGATGATTTATGATGGTGGTGGTGGTGACGGCGGTGGTGGTGGTGGTGGTGGTGGCGGTGACGATGATGATGGTGGTGGTGGTGGTGGTGGTGGCGGTGATGACGATGTGGGTGGTAGTGGTCGGGGTGGGGGTGGTGGTGGGTGGTGGTGGTTATGGCAGTGGTGGTGATGATGATGATGATGATGATATACAGTGACGTTCCCGGTGACGACTGGAAATGATTGTGGCGATGATGATTCACGATTGGAATGAGAAAGGCTAGACGATGAAGATTTATGATAATGACGACAAAGTCATAAACGTCAACGACGATGATACGTAACGACGGTGGCTGTTGATCATGACAGTGGCATTTCCTGATGACCTTTGACGATTCGCCAACTGTGATGACGAAAATGAGGATTCATAACCGTGGTAGTGATGACTGACCGAGATGGTGTGGTACAGAGGTAAACGAGCATGGTCGTCGGTGAACGATGCAACTTCAGTGACTTGAATCACATTACAGTGTGCGCTGTTTAGGTACGCCGTGACTGGTCTTGTTCATTTTCGGATGGAGTAACAACGTGTTTTGAGAGAGAGACAGAGAGAGAGCTTGGGGTAGGCTGTCGTTTGTTTCAACATGGTGATGAGGAGAAGAAGAAGAAGAAGAAGGGGGAGGAGGAGGAGGGGGAGGAGGAGGAGGAGGAAAAGAAAGAAAGAAAGAAAGAAAAAGGAGAATTATAATGTTTAGAGGGCTGTATCTCGAATGATCTCAGAGCGCAAAGAGAAAATGAAAAAAAAGAATTTTCACCACAGGAAGAGTTGATCACAATGGCTACAGAAAAGTTGGGTTGTAATGGTAGTAGTAGTGGTGGCGGTGATGGTGGTGGTGGTGGTGGTAGTAGTAGTAGTAGTAGTAGTAGTAGTAGTAGTAGTAGTAGTAGCAGCAGCAGCAAACGAAGGAGAAGAAGAAGAAGAAGAAAAACAATAAAAAAAGAAAAAGAAAGAAGTGGTAGTAGTAGTAATAACACTAGTAGTAGTAATAACAGTAGTAGTAGTAATAGCAGCAGTAGTAGAAGTAGTAGTAACAGCAGTAGTAGTAGCAGCAGCAATAGTAGTAGTTATGTAACGTCTATCCTAGTTTAGAGACCCAGGTCTAAGAGCTTTGCGGACCACGGTCTCCTGCACACAGCGGGCTGCCTACCTGGGGAGAAGCCGCCTGAAGAGCTGCCTGCTGGCGCTATCCTCAGTCGCTTCTCGTATCTTTCGGTCAGCTCTCAGTCACTCTTTTTTCTTTTTTTTACATATTCTTTTCACGGATTGTGTGTGCACGTGTCATCTATGAAGATCAAACCGGACTTCTCATCCGAATGTTGGTGATGGGATTTTTACGTGTGTGCCAGATGTTATGCGTGCCTTCACACACGGTTTATCGTCTCATTCGAAGGACTGGTTAGGAAATGGCGTCTAAAAGCAATGTTAACTCCGAGGGGGAAAAAAATCCCCCCTGTACCAAAACGGCCTGGCGGAGATTCGAACGCGCAACCCCAAGATCACTTGAATGACAGCGCTTTACAATCAACACTCGTTTACACAACGGGCTGCCTACCTGGGTAGTGCCGACTGAAGAGCTGCCAGCTGGCGCTTCATTCAGTCGTTTCCCGTGTCATCCAGTCAGTATCGTTCAATATCGATCACTCATTTTCCTTACTTCCTTCATTCTTTCCATTTCTCACGCAGGGTGCATGCTATGTGTAAACGTGTCATCCATACCAACGGCCAAACTGGCCTACTCTTCCGAAAGTTGGTGATGGGATTTTACGTGTGTGCAAGATGTTATGCATGCGTTCACACACGGAACCTTGGTTATAGTCTCATTCGAAGGACTGTATGGGAAATGGAGTCAGAACCAATGTTAACTCCGAGGGAAAAATCCCCCTGTACCGAAACGGCCCGACGGAGATTCGAACCAACTCCAGCTCTACCAACTGAGCTATTCCGGCTCCCTTCATGTATGCTTCATATTGTTTTCGCGTTTATTATTATTATTATTATTATTATTACTATTATTATTATGAATGCTTATACAGCGCCTATCCTCGGCTAGACCAGGCTCTGAGCGCTTTACAATCCAAACTCGTTCAATGTCGTTCACTCAGTTTTCTTTCTTCCTTCATTCTTTCATTTCTCACGCATGGGGCATGCTATGTGTAACGTGTCGTCCATACCAACGGCCAAACTGGCCTTCTGTTCCGAAAGTTGGTAATGGAACTTTACGTGTGTGCAAGATGTTGTGCGTGCGTTCACGCACGGAACCTCGGTTTATCGTCTTATTCAAAGGACTGTATGGGAAACGGAGTCAGAACCAATGTTAACTCCGAGGGAAAATCCCCCTGTACCGAAACGGCCCGACGGAGATTCGAACCCGCAACCCCAGGATCACCAAGACTACGAGTCCGGCGCTTTACAAACTGCTCTATTCGGAATGGGATACATGCTTCATATTGAAGTGATTCTTTTTGGCGTTCGAGACAACGCTAAAACAGAGGAAAAGCCAGATCTCATAAAAGTTACCAGGAAAATGTCACGCATATAAATGCTGACAACAGCGGATTCAGATTTGGGAAATTGAATTCCCTGAATTCAAAAATTCATTTTTATCGTGGAAAAAAAAACGTATAGAATATTCAGTGATGCAATCGCTGGCTAGAAAATTCGAGAGTGATTAATTAGAAGAGGGGTGTGACTTGGGATGAGAACTGTTTTGGGCTTTGCTGATCTTGGCGAAACTCCTTTTAATATGTACCACACTTTTTGCTGTCGTTTGTTGTTGCTAATTGATTCCTCCTAGTCTGATAGGGTATTCTAGAGTGCTAGCACAAAAAACATGTTTCAGAAACAAAGACTATCAGCTCGATCAGTAGACTAGTGCATGTGTGTGTGTGCGCGCGCGCGCATTTGTGTGTGTGTGTGTGTGTGCGTGTGTGTGTGTGTGTGTGTGTGTGTGTGTGTGTGTGTGTATAGTTGTGCCTGCGTGTGTGTGTGTGCGCGTGCGCGCGCATGCGTGCATGTGTGTGGTGGTAGTATGGTGGTGGTGGTGGTGTGTGTTGTCTGTGTCTGTGTGTCCGTGTTGGGGGGAGGTGGTCAATAGTTGAATTCATTGTGGCTGTTGCTGAATGAATCTGAGATGATATGTATGTATTGAAGATGATGAAATCAGTTCCTTGAATGAAAGAATCCTCAGAAGGGTAGAACAGTTAAGGAGATGGAGGTTTAACTCTCTCTCTCTCTCTCTCTCTCTCTCTCTCTCTCTCTCTCCTCTCTCACACACACACACACACACACACACACACACACACACACACACACACACACACACACCACATACACACACACACAAGTGGGCTTTTCAAAGGGGCGTGTCTACAGTGGGTATGGGATGAATTGCAGAAACGATTTCTGCATCGTAATATCCAAACAGAGCGCAGAGTGGAGAAAGGAGACCACCTTGGCGCTCCCCCATTGCTGTTCACCAGAAGTCGATAGAGAGACTCTAATTCAGGGGAATTGCACGGCTGGCACAGTTTGAGAGAGCTGTTGTTAGACTCAAACTTGCTCGTGATCTGCAACAATCCTTCATGCCAAGCATGGCGAGCGTCGTCATAGGCTTCCTCGAAGTCAACGAATGTCTGAACGAATGAAATGGAATTTCCAGCCATGTCTGAATGAAATGGAATTTCCAGTTGTGTCTGTGTCTGAATGAAATGGAATTTCCAGTTGTGTCTGTGTCTGAATGAAATGGAATTTCCAGTTATGTCTGTGTCTGAATCAAAATGGAATTTTCAGCTGTGTCTGAATCAAAATGGAATTTCCAGCTGTGTCTGTGTCTGAATGAAATGGAATTTCCAGCTGTGTCTGTGTCTGAATGAAATGGAATTTCCAGCTGTGTCTGTGTCTGAATGAAATGGAATGTCCAGCTGTGTCTGAATGAAATGGAATGTCCAGCTGTGTCTGAACGACATTCCAGCAGTGTCTAAATGACATTCCAGCTGTGTCTGAATGAAATGGAATGTCCAGCTGTGTCAGAACGACATTCCAGCTGTGTCTAAATGACATTCCAGCTGTGTCTGAATGAAATGGAATGTCCAGCTGTGTCTGAATGACATTCCAGCAGTGTCTAAATGACATTCCAGCTGTGTCTGAATGAAATGGAATGTCCAGCTGTGTCTGAATGACATTCCAGCTGTGTCTGAATGAAATGGAATGTCCAGCTGTGTCTGAATGACATTCCAGCAGTGTCTAAATGACATTCCAGCTGTGTCTGAATGAAATGGAATGTCCAGCTGTGTCTGAATGACATTCCAGCTGTGTCGGAATGAAATGGAATGTCCAGCTGTGTCTGAATGACATTCCAGCTGTGTCTAAATGACATTCCAACTGTGTCTGAATGAAATGGAATGTCCAGCTGTGTCTGAATGACATTCCAGCTGTGTCTGAATGAAATGGAATGTCCAGCTGTGTCTGAATGACATTCCAGCTGTGTCTGAATGACATTCCAGCTGTGTCTGAATGAAATGGAATGTCCAGCTGTGTCTGAATGACATTCCAGCTGTGTCTAAATGACATTCAGCTGTGTCTTGTTCTGTTGCAGCATGCCCCTGGGAGGCTGTGGTTCGCTCGCTACGTCAATTCTCAGGTAGGTGCTGACCATTTGTCTCGCTTCGTTCTGGAATTTGGGTGTGTTTTTTTTTTGTTTGTTGTTTTTGTTTTTTTAGTTATATCTGATGTGCCGCGCCACGCTGTGAACTTTCCGTGTTTTGTCGTGTCCTGCTGTTTTTTCTGTGTTTTTCGTCATGTCGTGGTCTGTTACTCTGTTTCTGTCGACCTTTTAACTGTCCTTTCATTCTTGTGTCACCTGCCTTGAGACTTAGACTGTCTTTACGCTTGCCTGCACTTCACTTCACGCTGACCTGAATTCACACCTCCCTCATCCCACACTCGTCTGCCTTCACAGTTACCTACCTTCACGATTACCTTTCTTCACACTTACCCTCTTCACACTTACCCCCTCTTCACACTTACCCTTCTTCACACTTATCCCCTCTTCACACTTACCTTTCTTCACACTTACCCCCTCTTCGCCCTTACCTTTCTTCACACTTACCTATCTTCATATTTAACACACACACACACACACACACCCTCTTTGCCCTTACCCCTCTTCACACTTGCCCCTTTACACACTTACCTTTCTTCACACTTAACTTTCTTCATACTTACCCCTCTTCACACTTACCCCTCTTCACACTTACCTTTCTTCACATTTTTCTTTCTTCACACTTACCCCCTCTTCGCCCTTACCTTTCGTCACACGTAACCCCTCTTCACCCTTACCTTTCTTCACCCTAACCTTTCTTCACACTTACCCCTCTTTACACGTACCTTTCTTCACACCTACCCCTCTTCACACTTTTCCCCTCTTCACACTTACCTATCTTCACACTTACTCCTCCTAACACGTACATTATTCATACTTACCCGTCTTCACACTTACCTCTCTTCACACCTGCCTTTCTTCACACTTACCCCTCTTCACACTTGCCCATCTTCGCACTTACCTATCTTCACACTTACCCCTCTTCACACACTACCTAACTTCACACTTACCTATCTTCACACTTACCCCTCTTCACACTTACCTAACTTCACACTTACCTATCTTCACACTTACCTATCTTCACACTTACCTAACCCCACACTTACCTATCTTCACACTTGCCTATCTTCGCACTTGCCTATCTTCGCACTTATCTAGCTTCACACTTACCTATTTTCACACTTACCTATTTTCACATTTATTTTCACACTTGCCTATCTTCACGCTTACCCATCTTCCCGCTTACCTATCTTCACACTTATCTATCTTCATACTTACCCATCTTCACACTTACCCCTCTTCACACTTACCCCTCTTCAACAATATCAAAAATCATTTATTTGCAAACTATAAAATGTTGATAATATTGATGTATCACACCATAGTCATGCCACACAACTCACCACACCTACATGCGCACATACTAAAAAAAAAAACAGCGCGCACATGCATGCACGCACGCAAGCACGCACACACATATGCGAGCGCGCACACACACACACACGCGCGCGCGCACGAACTCACGCACGCACGCACGAACTCACGCACGCACGCATGCTTTTGTTGTTGTTGTTTTTGTTGTTGATGATGATGTTTTTGCTGTTTTTCTTGTTGGTGGTGATGTTTTGTTATATGTAGTCGATGATGTTGTCGTAAACTCCGTTTTCTGTCTATTTCAAATTTACCTAGAAGGTCATTCGAAAAGTTCAACGCAATATCCCTTTCTTTCTTTTCTTTCTTTTCTTTCTTTTTTCTTTCTTTCTTTCTTACCATTTGTTATCCGCCATAATCCTTCCAACCCTCCTCTGGCCTTTTGGCTGAAGGAAAAAATGACGGAACTCCACAGAAGTAGACGCATGAAGAGAGCCGTTCCCAAACCTCCCATTGTTGGTGAGCGTAACTGTCGCAATCTGAGGAACCTTCTGATGCCCAGCAAAACCACCAGCAGTGCAACATCAAGCGTCTGCTACAGATTCTTTGGTACCAGGCTGCTTCAAATGCACAGCGAAACGATGTGTTTCTGTGCAAGGAACACCTGGAGGAAACGACCTCGTTCAAGAGTGTTCGCACGAGTCACCAGTTCCAAATAAGGGGGACTCAGCTACGTGTAAAAGCACCACCTAGTGTACCTTATCAACTGTGGACATTGCAAGGATGTACAATATGTTGGTGAGACGGGAACACCCTACAAACACGCTTCAGTGGTCATCGCTCTGACATCATCAGAAAGCAAAATACACTCGTGGCACGCCATTTCTGTGGACCTGGACACCAGCTGTCAGATTTGAAATGCTGTGTGATTGAACTCATAAAGTCCTAGATGCACAGAAAAGAAAAGATAGAGAGAGGATGTGGAGACACAAGTTGAAGACCAACTACCCGTTTTGGTCTTAATGTGTGGGGTTAGTTGACCACATGAACAATCTGACCTGGGACGTTTCCCTTCATTGAAATAAGACTTCACCCAGGCATCACTATTTATCATACAGCAATGAGGGCGGTGGGGGGATTAATGACGTAAAAAAAAAACACACACACACATTACGTCAACTAGTTTTTTGACGCCGACTTCCATGGTCAGCTGAGGAAGGTTTGCAAAAACCGAAAGCGCTTCTGAAAAATGCTTTGGGTTTTGTGTTGTTTTTTTTATTTGAATTTTCTTTTTTCTTTTCTTTCTTTCTTTCTTTTTTCCGTCTGTCTGTCTGTCAGTCTGTCTGTTTGTCTGTCTGTCTGTCTGTCTGTCTGTCTCTCTCTCTCTCTCTCTCTCTCTCTCTCTCTCTCTCTCTCTTCTCTCTCTCTTCTCTTTCTTTCCTCTTTATGTTCAGTCTTACTTTCTGTCTGCCTGTCTTTCTTTCTTTATTCTTTAATTCTTCTGTTTTCTATTTTTCCTTTTCTTTCTCCTTTGTTTGTTCGTTTCTTTCTGTTTGTTTGGTGTTGCATTCTCATCCTCCTCGCCCTCTTAGAGTGGCATCGCCCCCACGCCGCTGACCGAAGACTTTTCCCATCCTGCCACACCCTGGTCCTTTTATGCTGTTGTCGTGGTTGTGGTGGTGGTCGTTGGTGTTGGTGTTGGTGTTGTCGTTTGCAGTCTCGGCGCCAACAGTCCGTCGGGAGCGATCAGCGCCAAGTTGTGGAAACATGAGGGAGATTTACGGCATCAAGACTTCATCCTGTGATAGATGATGATGGGAAAATGAATAAAGGCCGAAAGAAAGAACAGGATGTGATTTAGAGAGAGAAGGTGGGGGGGGGGGGGGGGGGAAGGGGGAGAGACACACACACACACACACACACACACACACACACACCACACACAGAAACACGGGACAGAGAAAGACAGGCAGACGGATAGACAGAATGCTCTGTGTGTGTGTGTGTGTGGTGTGTGTGTGTGTGTGTGTGGTGTGTGGTGTGTGTGTGTGTGTGTGGTGTGTGGTGTGGTGTGTGTGGTGTGTGTGTGGGTGTGTGGGTGTGGGTGTGGTGTGGTGTGTGTGTGTGTGTGTGGTGTGGTGTGTGTGGTGTGTGTGTGTGGTGTGGGTGTGTGTGTGTGTGTGTGTGTGTGTGTGTGTGTGTGTGTGTGTGTGCGTGCTTGAGAGAGACAGAGACAGAGAGAGAGAGAATGGGTATGTTTGTTCATCCGTATTGTATATGTGTAGATGTATGTTTATGCTTGTGTGCGTGGATTTTCATGTGTACGCGTGTTTGTTGATGTCTCTGAATTTTCATGTACTCACGTGTTTGTTGATGTCGCTGTTTGTGTATGTGTGTCTGTTTGTATGAGTGTGTATATGTGCGCGCAAGCGCGCGTTTGTGTGTATGTATGTGAGTGTGTGTGTGTGTATGTGGTGTGTGTGTGTGCGCGCGCGCGAGTTGATTATGTCTTAATGTAAGAATTTATATCGCGCGCGCGTGTGAGTGAGTGTATGTATGTGTGTATGCTGATGTGTGTAAGTGAGTGCGCACGTGTTTGTGTACGTGCATGCGTGCGCGCGCGCGCGCGCGCGCCTGTGTGTGTGTGTGTGAATGCTGATATGTGCGTGAATATGTGTGCGCACATATTTGCGTGTAATAGTAGTAATAGATGTTGTTTATTCGTTTTTTCACCAGCCGTTTGGAAAAGATTGGTTCCAAATTAAGGGCGTTTATGGAGTCTGATATCAGAACAGGAAAAAAGAAAAGGAAACGGCAGTTGCTGACATGCAATACGCAAGACATTTAGAGACGGCGCGCGCGCGCGCGCGCGCGCGCGTGTGTGTGTGTGTGTGTGTGTCTGTGTATGTGTGTGTGTGTGTGTTTCTCTGTGTGAAAGTGTGTGTACGTGTGTCTGTCCGTCTGTCTGTTCCGTGTTTGGGTGTGTGTGTGTGTGTGTGTGTGTGTGTGTGGTGTGTGTGTGTGTGTGTGTGTGTGTGT
>JADBJO010002286.1:42500-48475 GCA_016801955.1 Conus betulinus
TCTCTCTCTCTCTCTCTCTCTCTCTCTCTTTCACTCTCTCGCTCTGTCTGTCTCTCTCTCTCTCTCTCTCTCTCTCTCTCTCACTCGCTCTTGCTCTGTCTCTTTCAACTGTCTGTCTCTCGCTCTGTCTGTCTGTCTGTCTGTCTCTCTCTCCTCTCTCTCTCTCTCTCTCTCTCTCTCTCTCTCTCTCTCTCTCTCTCAATCTTTTCCAGGTCATCGTTATATCAACAGAGGAATGATTTGTCTGGGCTTTTCCCATAACTTATTTCTTAAACACATACATGGACACACACACACACACACACACACACACACACACACACAACACACAGAGAGAGAGAGAGAGAGAGAGAGAGAGAGAGAGAGAGGTATGCTAAGGAAAGGAACTCATCAGTAATGTTCGGAACAACTTTTTAAAATTCACAATTTGCATTCACAAATGGATTTATAGTCAGTTTGCTTTAATGACCGCATACATTCAGCAAACCAAGTAGACCCTAGAGAAATGCATCGCCAGTATTACAGTCACATGCGAGGTGGTTTTTGTTTGTTTTGCTTTGCTTTGCTTTGCTTTGCTTTGCTTTGCTTCCAACTTTCAGCAGACCGACTACCCTGATTTGACGTAGCGAGGTGTGGTTCAAGGTTCTGTAGTTTCTAGAGCCACTGGGAGGTTCTGTAGTTTATAAAGCCACTGAGAGATTCTGTAGTTTATAGAGCCACTGGGAGGTTCCGTAGTTTATAGAGCTACTGGGAGGTTCTGTAGTTTATAGAGCCACTGAGAGATTCTGTAGTTTATAGAGCCATTGGGAGGTTCTGTAGTTTATAGAGCCACTGAGAGGTTCTGTAGTTTATAGAGCCACTAGAGGTTCTGTGTAGTTTCTAGAGCCACTGAGACGTTCTGTAGTTTCTAGAGCCACTGGGAGGTTCTGTAGTTTCTAGAGCCACTGGGAGGTTCTGTAGTTTATAGAGCCACTGGGAGGTTCTGTAGTTTATAGAGCCACTGGGAGGTTCTGTAGCTTACAGAGCCACTGGGAGGTTCTGTAGCTTACAGAGCCACTGGGAGGTTCTGTAGTTTCTAAAGCCACTGGGAGGTTTCTGTAGTTTATAGAGCCACTAGGAGGTTCTGTGGTTTATAGAGCCACTGGGAGGTTCTGTAGTTTATAGAGCCACTAGGAGGTTCTGTGGTTTATAGAGCCACTGGGAGGTTCTGTAGTTCATAGAGCCACTAGGAGGTTCTGTGGTTTATAGAGCCACTAGGAGGTTCTGTAGTTTGTAGAGCCACTAGGAGGTTCTGTGGTTTATAGAGCTACTGGACAGCAGACAGGCAGAACTGACTTTTTTTTTTTGCACTGAAAACTTTCTTTAAACTTCTCGTTATTTGATTCATATCGGCAGACCAATGTGCATATGTCCTGACTCGACCGCCATTTTCCAGCAACACGGAACAGAATATAAAGTTATCAGCAGACAGAGCCCTATCCTTCGAATGTTCTTGGCAAGAGTTACAGCTAACAAAGGAAAACAAAACGAAACAAAAGATTTATCTTCCTGTCAAGGCGTGCCACACACAAAACACACATGGGCCGGGGACAGGCAAATGGCGGAGTATCGTGATCGCTGTCTCGTAATCTCGACGTTTCTCTCGCGCGGTGACATGAAATCCATAACGCGTGAAGACAGCAGACGACAGATCCACGTCGGGCTGGCGGAATATTCACGCCACCCACAAAAAGGACAATCGGTCGGGAAGGTGCCAGTTCTAATGATTAGGTTCGTGTGTTGGCATGAGAGCATGCCCTGTCTCGATCACATCTCCCCCCCCCCCCCTCCCCCTCCTCCCCGTCCCAGTCAACCCCCCCCACCCCCCACCCCCAATCCATCCACCTCCGTCTCTCTCTGACTCTGTCTCTGTCTCTCTCTCTCTCTCTCTCTCTCTCTCTCTTCCTCTCTCTCTCTCTCTCTGTCTCTCTCTCTCTCTCCCTCCCTCCCTCCCATACCTTCAAAGACGCACAGTTATGTCGCCCATTGCTTCTTTCTAGCTGTTCTTATTTTTCTTGGCATGTTAGTGTCTCCAAGTAGGGAAAAAAAATGAGAGAGAGAGAGAGAAGATAGAGAGGGAGGGAGGGAGAGAAAGAGAGAGAGAAAGAGAGAGAGAGCGAGAGAGAGAGAGAGCGCAGAAATAAACGAAAAGAAAATAAAACGGAAATGTCAGAAAGATGTCTGTGCTGGCTTATGTGTAGATCTTTTCGGGGATTGTTTGTTTGCTTGCTTTTTTTTTTTTCTTTTCGTCTCCTCAGCCGCTGTTTTTCAATGACAATACTCCCACGCCGCCTCTTCTGGTTCTTCCAGTTGCACAGCTACATCTAGGCCCAGCCTGTCGCCCTCCCTGCCCCCAGCAGGAAAGACCACACGGAGTTATCACATCGGGCCGTCTGGAGGGTGTGACTGTGGTGATCGGAAGAAACATGTGTATACATGAGAAGCATCTGTAGAAATTTAGAACTGTTGCAACCGAGCGTGTTTCTGAATTGTAAGGCAACTGTTGCAACCGAGCGTGTTTCTGAATTGTAAGGCAAAGCAGCAAGCCATGTATTGGTGGTCGTTCTGTAATGCTGCGTCAGTTTTGATGCACAGTGAGTGGGGAGAAAGAAAAAAGTGAATGGAGTTTGAAAGAAATGAAGAAATAAAAAAAAAGGGGAAGGGGAGCAGGGGGAAGGGCGGGGGGGGGGGGGGGGGGGGGGTAATCAGTTCAGAGCAAAGCTCTACTACACGCCAAAATGCTCATCCGATTGTGTTTCAAGAAAGCAACGAGGATACGGACAGTCCGCTTTCCAGCAGAATTCGCCGTCTCCCCCCCCCCCCCCCCCCCCCCCCCCCCCCCCCCCCCCCTTCCAACCCAGTCCCCACCCAACCTCTTAACCCAGTCCCCACCGCTTTATTATGCTTTCGAGACCCAACTAAGACATTTATGGACACGTTGTCGAACGCTGATTCCGAAACAGTGACGTTCTCAGTCGGTTTAAATCAACGGAAACGGAAGTGAATGTTTGGGGAGTGGAGCGTTGAGTCGATGGCACAGCAGCGTGGGGGGGTGAGGATTGCTGGGACTCCATGGGTGTGGAACGGAACATTGACACTCCACACTTCTTTCTCTTCCATCCCTGCTCCCTCTCCCGTTTTTCCCGCTCAGCGCTTGTTAGAGTGGACAATAGGCGATTTTCCCCCTTCTTTGTGTGGACATTTTGTTATATCGATATTTTTACATCACAGTTCTTTCGTCAGTTTTAGTGTTATTACATCATTATGAATTCAACCTTCATCATCTTTTTATTTCTTCCCCAAATTTGGGGTATGGCTGCCTTAACGGCGGGATAAAAAAAAAACGGTCATACACACAAAACTCCACTCCTTTGTTGGGAAGATGAGATGAATCCTTGCCTGTCTGTGCGGAGAGTGTCCGCAGGAGTATCAGCCTTCGTGAGCAGGAGGAGAGATCATCTTCTTATTACTACATTCCATAAAATCTTCATCATCATGCGAGTTTCACGAATACTTCTTTTTTGATGGTCAGAATTACGAGAAGAAAGAGATACTTCTGAAGGTGCCAGTGCGAGCAAGAGAAGTACTGTTCTCAGCTGCCAGAACAATTAGCCCGGAGCAGTCCTGCACCGCCCATAGAAGCTAACAGCTCATCCATCAGTTTTAGTCTCAGTACATCCTTTAGAGTTCAAGATCCATCCCCTTTTTAGGACTGCATTTTCGCAGAATTCATCTTCATAGAAGTTTTACAACTGCTTTTTTTTGTAAAGACGCAGTATTAAGTGTGGAGACAAAGACAGTTCCGATGCATGAAATACACCAACAGCAAAATCGCACAGGCTGCACACCCAAAATTGATGCGCCAAAGCCTTGCTTAAGGAGTCGAGTATTTATAGACGGGCGCTGTTAGGTTGTTTTCAGAATTGTCATTGTGTCTGAAAGTTGATTTTCCTCATTCTCTTTCATATGGCAGTCTAGGTACAAGCCAGCTGATTCCAGCAGACAAATTAAAATCAAAGGAAGGGGACTATTTTGGGGCGCATGAGGCTGGCGCAGAGATAAGGTCACAGGTGAGTGCAAAGGCCTGAAATGTTTGTCGGCTAAGGGGAACGTCATGTATTTGAAGACTGCTTGTGATTTCATCGGTGATGATTCCCCAGAACAAGGGAAATGATTGGTGGAGAGTTGTTCTTTTGATCAATTATCAGTGTAACCTTAAACACTGGCTCAGTTTTATGGTAGAGTTTTAGTGCAAAATTCTAATTATGGCATATGGCCACAGAACAAACGAGCAGTCACACACAGAACACAATTAAAAACAACAACAAAAGCACACTTTCTTTCTGTTGAGAGACGGGGGGGGGGTGGGAGGGGGGGATGGACGGGGATTTTCCGCTTGTTGTTCTTGCAGAGTTGTCTTCCCTGGCAGAGGGCGTCACTCGAGTTACCGACAGCATTCGATTTACCGGCAGCAAAGGGAGCATGGTGTTTGTCTAGGGCGGTGTATTAAGACGAACGAGTCAGACTGCGAGCGTGCACGAACAAAACTGTACGCAGTTAACAGAGGAGAGAGAAAAAAGTGGAAAGAGAGAGTGAGAAAAAAAGAAAAGTTTATTGATTTAGTGCACTATTTTTCTTTCTGGGATGTCAAACCGACCATCGCTCTCTCTCTCTCTCTCTCTCTCTCTCTCTCTCTCTCTCTCTCTCTCTCTCTCTCTCTCTCTCTGCCCCCCCCCTCCTCGAACTCTTCCCCCCTACCTACCTTTTGCCCCTCCTCCTCCTCCTCCTTCTCCAGCAGCAGCCAGCCGCCATGGTGCGGTGGTAAAGGTCACATGCTGCGGGGTTGTGAGGTCGCGAGTTCCAATCCCGTCTGAGTGTCCTACGGGTTTAGATGCGACCACCAGACCCCCACAGACGACTCTCATCCGGTCCGTCGTCAGTGCGGACGCAGCGAGTCGTGCAGCTCAAAACTTCCTGACCAGAACCCCCGCAGGTGTCTGTGTCTCCCGAGCCTGGTTGACTTAAGGCGGTGTTATGAGAGGACCGTGAAAATCTGATCATAACTGCTGTCTGCCGACTTTAGGGGCTGTGAAGGGCGAACCTCGATGTGGCTGTGTAGAAAGAGCGGCGTGGAAGTGATGACGCTGACGAGAGGGGAGCGGTAGGGGAAAGGTGGTGGTGGTGGTGGTGGTGATGGTAAGCATTGCAGATGGAACGGCAGAAAGTTTGCAGAAGTACCTTCCCTCTTTTAGCACCGGGAGCAAGGTGCAGCCAGAGTGATGTAGAACGGAACAGGAGTCAGCGAGCTGTTAGGATGTTTTAACAGCATCATTGGGTGCACCTGGCGTGCGGCGGGGGGGGGGGGGGGGGGGAGTTGGTGGAGGGGGGGGGGGAACGGTGATGACGTTAATATGGAACGGCGACCTGCAGATATGGAGCCGATAAAAAAAAAAAAAATAGTGCAGGGAGACACACGTGCAGGATCACCATTCTTCCATCAGTATGAAAATGCACGGCCAGCTTGCAAGCACCCGCTGGCTCTCTCTTTTTACACTCGCATACGCGTGCGCGCGCACGCTTGCTCTCTCTCTCTCTCTCTCTCTCTCTCTCTCTCTCTCTCTCTCTCTCTCTCTCTCAAACCTTGATCGAAAAAACGTTTTTTGAGTTCTAGTCTCTCTCTCTCTCTCTCTCTCTCTCTCTCTCTCTCTCTCTCTCTCTCTCTCTGAAGCATAAAGATTTCCTCATTTTGTCAGACCCCCTTTCTGCTTTGGAGGCCATTGCCGGCCGTAATCTCAAGCACCCTCGGCTGCTGACAGTTTTCGAACTGTGCACCTCTCTGAAATCAGATGGATACAACATAGTTTTGCTTGGGTTCCCAGCCATGTAGGCATTCGAGGAAGAGTGTCAAGAGTGTCACAAAGGAAAAGTTGAGCAGA
>JADBJO010002286.1:62214-64714 GCA_016801955.1 Conus betulinus
ACACAACCACCAGGCACTCACACGCGTGCATGCAAAAGCTCACCCAGACACACGGAAGGTGGATTGGGGTGTATGAGGAGGGGAAGGGGGGGGGGGGGAGGGGGGGCGGTTACGACTGTTGAAAGAAGAGAGAGAAAAATGACAGAAAGACTGATAGACGGTGACATACTCAGCTCACGATGAAAATCTTTTTCTTTATAAATCTGCGGACTTTGAATGCGGTTTGTGAATGGGGTCTTCTCGCAAGTTGACTCTAGTGTCCCAATTCCCCTTCAACAGTTTTCTACGCCTGTCTGTATGTTCATACCTGTCTGATGTGGACACTTTCCTTGGTACTGGTTGGCACATAGGACAAAGATGTGGACACTTTCCTTGGTACTGGTGGCACATAGGACAAAGATGTGGACACTTTCCTTGGTACTGGTGGCCATAGGACAAAGATGTGTGACACTTTCCTTGGTACTGGGTGGCACATAGGCCAAAGACGTGGACACTTTCCTTGGTACTGGTGGCACATAGGACAAAGATGTGGACACTTTCCTTGGTACTGGTGGCACATAGGCCAAAGACGTGGACACTTTCCTTGGTACTTGTGGCACATAGGACAAAGATGTGGACACTTTCCTTGGTACTGGTGGCACATAGGACAAAGATGTGGACACTTTCCTTGGTACTTGTGGCACATAGGACAAAGATGTGGCACACTTTCCTTGGTACTGGTGGCACATAGGACAAAAAGAAGGACGAAGAGTGGGATAAGGTGTTGATAGAGAAGAAATGAAATTTGATTAAAAAAAAAAAAAAAAAAAAAAAAGAAAAAGAAAAAAAAAAGTAGAAAATCACAATAGTCAGTGGACGATGAAGTGAAGAACGCAAATAGTAAGTTTTGTGACCCAACAGGAGTGTACTGCTTCCACGATTCTCCCCCTTCTGTCGTACAGCACGTCTGCCTGTCTGTCTGTCTCTCTCTCTCTCTCTGTCTCTCTTTCTCTGTCTCTGTCTCTCTCTGTGTCTCTGTTTCTCTCTCTCTCTGTCTCTCTCTCTGTTTCTCTGTCTCTGTCTCTCTCTCTGTCTCTCTCTGTCTGTCTCTCTCTCTCTCTCTCTCTCTCTCTCTCTCTCTCTCTCTCTCTCTCTGTCTTTACGGCCACCTGCTGTTGGACATCTCCCGCAGGCTTTCTGACATAGGGAAGAGAAAGAAAGACAGGAGTGAAGGATGGGAAAAAGGAGAAAGACACAACACAAGAAAAAAAATGGTTTTGAACGATTATTTTTTTTCTTCAAAACACCCAAAATTCCTTCCCTTTAGCTTCTCCTCTCCCTGTTCCTCCACCTTCTCCATCCTCACCCCCAACCCCCAACCCCCCAAGTTCCCCATCCTCCACACACACTTTGGTCATGCCTGTCGGTGATGTTCGTGAATACCAGATGCTGGCAGCTGCGTGGCGTGGATGTCTGGCACACAAAGAAGACAACAGAAGACACGAGGACAGACAGAACGTGTTCAGCTTGTGATGGAGATTGTTTTTGTTTTTTGTTTTGTTGTTGTTGTTGTTTTTTTTAATCTGTGGACATTGAATGTGGTCTGGAATGGTGATCTCCTCATTGGTGTGCTCCAGTGTTCCTTTCACACCCCCCCCCCCCCCTTCCATCCCCTCCACTTTGCTATTGTCAGTCTGCAGTTTCACGTCTGTCTCATGTTGACAGAGCCCTTGAGACAGACGGCACACACAGTGACAGAAAGAGACAAAATGCAGAATGAACGATAGAAGAGGAGAGACACAGGGAGTGACTGATGAAGTTAATACCAGAGTATCGTGTCCTGTGACCTTTCGGTGGTACCCTGGTCCTGTGACCTTTCAGTTGTTAGTTCAACCTCCATTGTCCTACCATATATATATATATATATATATATATATATATATATATATATGTGTGTGTGTCTGTCTGTCTGTCTGTCTTCATGGTCATCTCGTCTTGGACGAAAGGAAGGATGACACGTTGGACAAAGAGAAGAGAGAGAGAAAAAACAAAATGCAAAGCGTTAAAGGTACTCCCAGTTTATCTTGGATACGCGTGTGAAAAAAAAAAACGTCACAATCAACCATGCGTCATAATGAAATTTAAAAAAAAAAAAATCACAGTCAAACATACGTCATAATGTGGTTCGTCACTGAGGTAAGAAGATGCCGAAGTACTTTCAGAGATATTCTATAAAGAAGAAAACCCGTTTTGGGCTGTTTAGAGCCGTTAGTAACGGCTATTCTGGTAAAATAAAACATCGGGCATCGTCCGTGACCCATAATGAACATACCTATAAATTTTCAGAAAGATCGGCCCAGACGTTTTGTCTGGAGCGAGTGGAATACATTTTGACCACGGACAGACACACACACACACAGACCGACACACACAGAGACAGAATTTTCTTCGTTCCCATGTAAAGTGCTCCCTATTCTATAAGAACTGGGAGTACAAAAAACAGCGAAAGACGGAAGGGAAA
>JADBJO010002286.1:69714-82214 GCA_016801955.1 Conus betulinus
TGGTGTGCTCACTATGTGGTTTGTGAATGGTGGTGTGCTCTTTATGTGGTTTTTTGAATGGTGGTTTGCTCACTAGGTGGTTTTTGAATGGTGGTGTGTTCACTATGTGTTTTTTTGAATGGTGGTGTGTTCACTATGTGGTTTTTGAATGGTGGTGTGTGTTCACTATGTGGTTTTTGAATGGTGGTGTGCTATCTATGTGGTTTGTGAATGGTGGTGTGATCACTATTTGGTTTGTGAATGGTGGTTTTTCACTCTGTGGTTTTTGAATGGTGGTGTGCTCTTTGTGGTTTTTGAATGGTGGTTTGCTCACTAGGTGGTTTTTGAAATGGTGGTGTGTTCACTATGTGGTTTTTTGAATGGTGCTGTGCTCACTGTGTGGTTTTTGGATGGTGCTGTGCTCACTATGTGGTTTTTGGATGGTGCTGTGCTCACTATGTGTTTTTTGGATGTGCTGTGCTCACTATGTGGTTTTTTGATGTGCTGTGCTCACTATGTGGTTTTTTGATGGTGCTGTGCTCACTATGTGGTTTTTGAATGGTGCTTACATGTTCACTCCAGTGCCCTATTCCCTGTATCCATTTCCTCCTGCCTGGCTACATTTTCATGTCTACCCAAAGTGGACAGCATCTTTGAGATCGATGCCACATTGGACACAAAAAGAGGGAAAGAAAGGAATGAAAGAAAGAAGAGGAAAGAAGAAAAGCCGTAGTCCTTCAGTGATGAAGTCAGCAACCAAGTGATAAGTTGTGTGACCTGTGGGCGGAGTTCTGGTCCTGTGAACCCCGCAGGTGTCGGTTCCCCCGGCACTGTTACACACCACGTGTCTGTCTCTGCCTCCATGTCTGTCTACCTGATGCTGCAACAGCGCGCTGTGAGGAAGGCTGCCATTGCTGGACAGAGAAGACAGACGAGTGTGAAGGAAAGGAAGTAAGGGGAGAGAAAAGAGAGAGACAGAGACAGAGAGAGAAGACAGAGAAACGCGCTTTGCGATGAAAATTCAAAACAAATTCCGTCTAGCTTTAATGGCACTCTGCTCTCAAATTCTCGCTGACCCCCCCCCCCCCCACCCCCCCCCCCCCCCCTCCGCGCCCCATCCCGCCGTCCTCTCCGCTTCTCTCCCCCACCCAGCCCACGTTCATAACGCCTGTCTGTATTATCCTGAATACGGTAATAATGTCCGCAGTATTGTAAGGACTGATGACACATTGAAGAAAAAAAAGAAGAAACCCAAAGAAGAAGAAACCCAAACAGAAAAGTGTATATACACAATGTTCGATTATTTTGTGTAAGCCTTTATGGTTTTTGAACCGCGTTCTGCTCTCGCGTTCACTGTAATTTCTATGTTCCTCCTCCCCCCCCCCCCACCCCGTCCAGTTTCATAACAACAGTTTGTATCTTTCTTGATGTCTATGTGTTGCCAG
The DNA here is from genome assembly GCA_016801955.1 of Conus betulinus. Lineage (NCBI taxonomy): Eukaryota > Metazoa > Mollusca > Gastropoda > Neogastropoda > Conidae > Conus > Conus betulinus. Next base: position 71,139 of record JADBJO010002286.1, read on the forward strand.
CTTCTCCAGAGAAGAACAAAAAAGGACACGAGGAAAGGAAGACAAACGAACAAAAAAGAAATGAAAAAAAAAAAAAACAAACCAACAAATTGAAAGGAAAACGGGAAAACGAAGTCATCCTTGTGACTTTGCCAAGAAGTTGAAATGGAAATGTTGAATGGTTTGTCCTTTGAGATACGTCCTCCTTTTGTGACGCTCCCAGGTTTCATTGCCCTCTCCAGGCTCGTCTCTGTTTTTTTTATCTCTAGGGCCATGTGATATTCACCGCCCACTCACCCCCTGGCTCCACCCCTTCCCCTCCCCTCCCCTCCCCACCCAACACACACAGTGCCATCATGCCTGTGAAGACCTGCTGTCCATAGCTTCATAGGAACCGATGATACGTATGACAGAAAAAAAAAAAATGGAAAGAAGAAAAAAAGAAAGGTACACACTGAAGAAAAGCATGAAACAAACGAAGAAGAAAGTCCTGAAACAGTTCCATCGGCGACGAAGTTTTACAACAACAACAACAACTGCAACAACAACAACAGCAACAACAAACAACAACTCTGAACTTCGATCGGTGTTCTGCTGTAGGGGTCACTTCGAGTTCATTTTATTTTCAGTATGCCTGTCTTTATCCAGACCAACAGACGGAGAAAAAGGAAAGGCAGACAAAGAAAAGAAAGAAAGGACGAAAAAGGGAGTGATCGTAAGCAATGAAGCTGGAAACAAAACGATAGACTGGGCATAGACCGAAGTCATGCGTAGCAGTGAAAATAGAACACAGAACGACAGATTACCCTTAAATGAATGTGTGTGTGTGTGTGTGTGTGTGTGTGTGTGTGTGTGTGTGTGTGTGTGTGTGTGTGTGTGTGTGTGTGTGCGTATGTACACGCGTGCGTGCGTGCGTCTGTCTGTCTGTCTTTCCTTGTTTGTTTGTTTTGCTGCTTTGATTTCAAATTTTAGATAGAGTTCATAGTAAACCCACCAGACACCAGGGACCAACAAATTATAAGACAAAACACGACGCGTTTCGACCTCTTTAGCTCTTCTTCAGGCAAGTTCAACAACGTTCAGGACAACGAAAACGAAGACCTAAGAGGTCGAAACAAGTCATGATTTGTCTTGTGATTCGTTTGTCTCCTGTTGTCTAGCAGGATTTACCACCAATTCTTTTTCAAAATGTTGTTTCCATCTCCGCCTGTAGTTACCTCCCTTTGAAACCTGCTTTGGTTTTGTTTAGTTCGGCTTAACCCCCCCCCCCCCCCCCCCCCCCCCCCCCCCCCCCCCCCCCCCCCCCCCCTTATCTTCTCTTGATGAGGGCTCTCTTTATCAGACGGTCCAACCGAGAGTGTTTCGTTCAGCCGACCGCTAGGGTCAAGGCGGCGACCGACCGATGACTTGTTGGAGTTCCAGTGGCAGCGGAGAGTCGATGGTCGATAGTCTAGACTGAGATCAGGAGAGAGGTAAACCACGTGTGTAGGTGGGAAGGTGCGGAGGATGGGGGAGCGGGGGGGGGGGGGAGAAGGGTAGGTGGGTGCGCGTCTGGAACGAAGCGATGCAGCTTTGGAATCTTTTCCCTCTGCATCCAGGCTCTGAAGAGATGGGAGCAGTGTGTGGTTCAGTGGTTAAAGCGCCAGTTTCGTGTGGCTGAAAGGTGCGAGTTCGAATAGCCGTTGGCGATAAACATTACAAAAATGAAAACTAACAAAAATTGCTACTCATTTAGACATGTTGTCCCGTTGGCAGACGTTGTGTTAGATATGTTCCCCCCACTCCCCCCCCCCCCCCCCACCCCCCCACCCCTTCCTTTTCCCCACCCTTTCTCTCTCACTCTTTTTGGGTGATCATCTCTATCTGAGGTGAAATCTGAATGTAAGGCAGTTCCCCTGGGCAGTTTGGTCTGTGTCGGGTGTGTATCTCTGTGTTTCTGTTTTGTTTGTCTGTCTTTCTTTCTGTCTGTCTGTCCAACTGTTTTGTCTCTCTGAATGTCTGTCTCTCTGTCTCTGTCTTGTCTCTCTTTGTCTCTCTGTCTCTCTTTTATCTCTTCCATCTCTCTCTCTCTCTCTCTCTCTCTCTCTCTCTCTCTCTCTCTCTGTCCGTCTCTCTCTTTCCTCTCCTCTCTCCTCTCTCCCTCCTCTCTCTCTCTCTCTTTCTCTTGTATATCCCTGTCTCTGTCCGTCTCTCTCTCTCTCTCTCTCTTTTGTATATCCCCTGTCTCTGTCTGTCTCTCTCTTTCCCTTCTCTCTCTCTCTCCCTCTCTCTCTTTGTATATCCCTGTCTCTGTCCTTCTGTCGTACAGTCCGTCTGTCTGTCTCTCTCTCTCTCTGTCTGTCTCTTCTGTCTCTCTCTCTCTCTTTCTCTCTCTGTGTCTCTCTCTCTCTCTCTCTCTCTCTCTCTCTCTCTCTCTCTCTCTCCGTCTCTCTCTCTCTCTCTCTCTCTCTCTCTCTCCGTCTCTCTCTCTCTCTCTCTCTCCCCTCTCTTTCATCTGCATTCATTCTTTCCTCAACCTCTTCGGTTATTACTGCTGAGCTGCTGTCTCTTGCCGAAACAAATTCAGCTTCATGTGACAAGATGATGTATTTTCATGCGCGTTGCTATTGCTCATTATATTCATTTTATCTCTGGGCTAGATTTCGTCTTTTTAATATTTCGTTCTTTTTTTGTTCTATTGTTCTTCCTTTCCTAGTCAACTAAAAGTTGTTTTTTTTTAATCTCTCTCCTCTCTCTCTCTCTTCTCTCTCTCTCTCTCTCTCACTCTCTCTCTCCCACTCTCTCTCTCCCCACCTTCCCTCTCTCCTCACAAGCTAGCTCTCCCCAGGCATTGACTGTACACTGGTTGCGTGTGCAGCGATTTTCTCTTTCCATTAATTGAATTTATGTATTTTACAACATCCGTGTAACGGTCTTTTTTTTGTTTGTTTGTTTGTTTGTATTTCCTTTTATGATTCTCTTTATTGAGGGCCGGATGTTTTAAAAAAAAAAAAAAAAAAAAAAAAGAGTCAAATCGATGCTTCTTCAGTTGTTTTTTTTTTTCCCTCTCTCTCTCTCTCTCGCTCTCTCGCTCGCCCACGCCTTTCTGCGCCCTCTCTCGCCGCTCTTCTCTCTCTCTCTCTCTCTCTCTCTCTCTTTCGCGCGCGCGCGCTTCTTTCTTCGGCCCTCACGCTCTCTCTCTCTCTCTCTCTCTCTCTCTCTCTCTCTCTCTCATTCGCGTCCGCCCACGCCTTTGCGCCCTCTTAAATAACATATAACCAGATTTCACGCCAGCGTATAAGCTGCCTTCCCCTCCCTTCCCCCCCCCCCCCCCCCCCCATATCCCCCCCCACCCTCCCTGTACTGTCTCCGTCTTCTTTCTTTCCCTCACTGCCTCCTTCCCCCGCCGTCCCTCCGCCCCCTCCCTCCTTCCCCGTTTCCCCTCCAGCCGCGTCTACCCTCCGTCATGAATTGTTTCTGTCCCCACGCTAATATCCCTCCGTCATGAATTGTTTCCGTCCCCACGCTAATATCCCTCCGTCATGAATTGTTTCCGTCCCCACGCTAATATCCCTCCGTCATTATTTGTTTCCGTCCCCACGCTAATATCCGCTTAAACAACAACAGCTTACCCCCAAATATACTTACACCCGCCCCGCTTCTTCTTCTCCCCTCTCTCTCTCTCTCTCTCTCTCTCTCTCTCTCTCTCGCTTTCTCTGTCTCTGTCTCCATCTCAGTGTCTGTCCATCTCTCTGTCTGTCTGTCTCTCTCTCTCTCTCTGTGCCTGCCTGTCTGTTGTCTATTTGTCTGTCTGTCTCTCTCTGTCTCCCCCCCCCCCCCCACCCGCCCTTTCTTGTCATCATCTTGTGGAGACAATTTTTTTTTTCATAGATAAAGATGGATAGCTGTGTATGTGCTTCCAGATCCCCCTCCCCCCTGCTCTCTCTCTCTCTCTCTCCTCCTTTTTTTCCCCCTCCCCCCTCTCCCCCGTCCATCCCTCCTTCCTGCATATTGAGATGTGATTTATGTCTCCGGGTGACTGCCTATATTTGTTGAACCTTATTTCCCGCCGCCCCCCAGCTCCTCCCCCCCCCCCCCCCCCCCCCCACCTCCCCTCTCTCCTCCTCCCTTTCTCTTCCATTCCTTTATGTAATGGAGGAGGAGAGTTAAGAAGTAAATCCTTCCTTTTACCCCCCCCCCCCCCCCCCCCCCCCCCCTCACTCATGAAGAAGAGTTCGTTCTGTCTCTGTCTGTCTCTCACTCTCTCTCTCTCTCTCTCTCTCTCTCTCTCTCTCTATATATATATATATATATATATATATATATCACACACACACACACACACACACACACACACACACACACACACACACACTCATCCCCCTACGCCGTCTGAAGGGAAAGGCCTCCCATTAACACTCTAACTCTACACAGCCACGTTTGTTGCACATCCTGAACCAACCCTAACCTTAACCCTACCTCTAATATGTCTCGCTCACCAAAAAAAAATAAATAAATAAAAGAACAATGATGTGCAAACGTTACCGATGCCGCCATTGTTGCTGACGTCACAAGGGCCGCCGACGCAGAAGTCCTCTCTGGAACGAAGGCCGTCAGCATCTGGCTGACAGCTGTGACCATAGACCTGACGTCACCGAGGACAGTGAGGTGACCTCCCCTACAGACACAGCACTGACCTCCCCTACAGACACAGCAGTGACCATAGACCTGACGTCACCGAGGACAGTGAGGTGACCTCCCCTACAGACACAGCAGTGACCATAGACCTGACGTCACCGAGGACAGTGAGGTGACCTCCCCTACAGACACAGCAGTGACCATAGACCTGACGTCACCGAGGACAGTGAGGTGACCTCCCCTACAGACACAGCAGTGACCATAGATCTGACGTCACCGAGGACAGTGAGGTGACCTCCCCTACAGACACAGCAGTGACCATAGATCTGACGTCACCGAGGACAGTGAGGTGACCTCCCCTACAGACACAGCTGTGACCATAGATCTGACGTCACCGAGGACAGTGAGGTGACCTCCCCTACAGACACAGCAGTGACCTCCCCTACAGATACAGCAGTGACTCCCCTACAGACACAGCAGTGACCATGGATCTGCCGTCACTGAGGACAGTAAGGTGACCTCCCCTACAGACACAGCAGTGACCTCCCCTACAGCCACAGCAGTGACCTCCCCTACAGCCACAGCAGTGACCTCACCTACAGACACAGCAGTGACCTCCCCTACAGCCACAGCAGTGACCACGGATCTGCCGTCACTGAGGACAGTAAGGTGACCTCCCCTACAGACATAGCAGTGACCTCCCCTACAGCCACAGCACTGATCTCCCCTACAGACACAGCAGTGACCTCCCCTACAGACAGGGGGTGTCAGAGGGAGATGGAGCTTCATGTCACCCTCAGACAGCAGGACAGGAGAACAGTCCAGAGAGGACTCAAATTCAGGTGCAATGTGTTTCAATTTATGTATTTGGTCGAATGGAACACTTTGAAGGAGGGGCGGGGGTGATTTTTAGAATAAAAGGGGGAGGTCGGTCTTGATTCATTCCCCAGGGTAGGGGTAGGATTCGGGGAGAGGGGAGGAGGATAGTTTGGGCGCATGACCATTCTCATCCGCTGGGATTGGTTTGAGACATGGACTGAGCAACAAAGGGAGGTCCTCCTTATCCTCGGCTAGGAACTCTGAGCAGCTTCCGGAACGTTCAGTGTGTGTGTGTGTGTGTGTGTGTGTTTTGTTGTTTGTTTTTTTTTTTTTTTCGGGGGGGGGTGTTTGTTTGTTTTTGCTTTATTTTATCGGCTACACTACGTCATAGTCTTTCTGGAATATTCCACAACCCCACCCTACCCTCCGCCCACTTCCCACCCCCCCTCCGCGCCGCCGAGGGAAGAAACGAGTTTGGGCTCGTGCCAAATCCTTCCTCACCCACCGGGGGAGTAATTTCAGAACGTTACCGGCGGTGGACCAAACCCGGCGGACTGCTTCCATGAAAGTCCATCTCAAGTCCGTTGAAAACGTTGTAGTGGATGGAGAAGGTTGACGGAGAGGAGTCACACAAACTGTTTTCAGCCTCTTGTTGAATCTTGTTGGGGGGCCGGAATAGCTCAGTGGTAGAGCGCCGGACTCGTCATCTTGGTGATCCTGGGGTTGCGGGTTCGAATCTCTGCCGGGCAGTTTCGGTACAGGGGGATTTTTCCCTCGGAGTTGACATTGGTTGTGACTCCATTTCCCTTACAGTCCTTCGAATGAGACTATAAACCGAGGTTCCGTGTGTGAACGCACACATAACATCTTGCACACACGTCAAATCCCATCACCAACTTTTGGAAGAGAAGGCAGTTTGGCCGTTGGTATGGATGACACGTTACACATAGCATGCACCCTGCGTGAGAAATGGAAAGACTGAAGGAAGTAAGGAAATGGAGTGAACGATACTGACTGGATGATACGGGACACGACTGAATGAAGCGCCAGCTGGCAGCTCTTCAGTCGGCACTACCCAGGTAGGCAGCCCGTTGTGTAAACGAGTGGGATTGTAAAGCGCAAAGAGCTTCGTCTCTGGCTGAGGATAGGCGCTATATAAGTATTCACGATAATGATAATAAAGAATCGCATCCGGAGTGAGAAAGTATCGGTTCTGGTGACGAGTTAAAAGTCGGTTCCGCCGACAGAGGATTCACAGATCGGTCTTCATTTGCCCCATCAACGGTCCTCCAAACAAGAGCCACATCCTTAGGCTACAAGAGATTTTTTTTTTTAAAGTGGGAAAAAATAGGATGGAGCCCCCCCCCATCCCCATCCCCACCCCAAGAACAGGAAAAAAAACACAGTTGTTATAGGGAGGTTTGAGGCCAAAAAGGAAAAAAAAAAAAGAGAAAAACGCACGGTGGTTTATAGTTTATAGCATGGAAGAAAGCTCGAGAATCATAGCATACGTTACCCAATCAAATCGCGTGAAATGTTTTCGAAAGTTTGAGAAACATCACGTTGTACAGCCATGAATAAAAATCATTGCATATTCCAGAAACAATATCTGGGACTCTCTAGAATTTCCTCAGACTTCCTGGAGAGTGTCGGGGGGGGGGGGAGGGGGGGATCGTGTAGCTTCTGTGACGATGACGTAACGTCTGTTGCACGTACACGAACGTCACGTGGAACAGTTGTACAAAAAAAAAAAAACGTCGAAAGCAAAAGCAAAGGCAAGATGGGTCTGTGGTGATGTGAACCCATCGGCAATTCAAGACAAAATTGATCTGTTTTGTTTGTTTTTTCAACGGAGACACAAATACCTGCCATGAAGGATATAAAAAAATAGAATTTGGAGCAAGAGCAACGCTGCTGTAGTCAATTCTGTCAGTTGGATACAACTCAGCTCCTTTGTTACAATCTTCCCTTCCGAGTCTCCTGCACACATGACCAGGAGGTGGCGAGGTGGAGAGGGGGGGGGGGGGGGGGGAGCGAACAATCCCACAACGATGATAGCCATGATAGGATTCGAACCGGCCACCGCTCAGCCTTTAAGTTCTCGTGACGTTAACCACCGGGCCTCGGGGCGCCTAGAACTTGCTGGTGGTGGTGGTGAGGTTTCTGTGGAGGTTCCTCCCCCCCCCCCCCCCCCCCTCCCTCCTCCCCTTCCTGAAGCCTGTCCTGCTCTAAGGCTTTGGCACTGAGCTAAGGCAGAAGTGGCGGTCGTGATCCCTTCACGATGAGGAGATTGATGTTGCTGTCCAGGCTGATAGCGCCACAAGGCTGGTGGGATGGGTGTTGGGGGGGGGGGGGGGGGGGGGAGATGGAGGATAGAAGAAGGGGGGTGAGAGGGTGTTTGGAGAGAAAGAGAGGAGGGAATGAGGGGTTGGGGAGGGCGGGATGGAAGGGAAGGAAGCAGGGAGAGGTGGGGGTGTTTGGAGAGAAAGAGAGGAGTGAGGGGTTCAGGAGGGTGGAGTGGAAGGGGAGGAGGATGGTGGGAAGAAGGGGGAGGGGGGGGGGGGGGCTTACGTCGTCGTATCCACCCTTCCACCCACCTACTACTCCTCCCCAAACGAGGCGCAAAATCTGTAGCGCCAAATTTCCAGCCAGAAGTAAGTTATAACGTTAAATGCATTGTAAAAATGGTACGGCAAAGACAGAGAGCGAGTGACAGTGGCGAACCGAGTGGGGGCGGGGGGGGGGGGGGGCAGAAAATACCCTTACAGTTGTGTCTGGAAGCTTGACAGAAAACGGACACTAGAAAAAAAAATTCGTTTATGATCCTAACATAATTATTTTTAAGCAAATTTTTAAATGTTAGTGATAGCGTAATGCAAAAAAAAAAAAAAACGCAGACAAATGAATCACAAGACAAAACACGACGCGTTTTCGACTTCTTAGGTCTTTTCAGGCAAGATGCAAAACACTCAGGACAACGAAAATGAACGAGCTATCACTTACCTTCATCCGCTCTGACGCAAGATAGGCGTTGAATCTTGTTACCTTCTGAACGGCCTTGTTGAGATTAGGTACAGTTTTCAGAACTGTCTTTCTTTTCATTCGTTACTTTTTTCTCGGCTGCCTTTGTTTTTAAAAAAGAAATGATTTTCTATATTCCCGATTGCCTTTTCCACACAGATACATTAATACAGCTACCGCACACACACCTACACGTACTGGCGTGTACGCACACATTCGTGAAATCAACTGCTCTCATAAATCCGTGCGCATGCACATCCGTACACACACACACACACACACACACGCACGCACGCACGCACGCGCGCACACACACACACACACACACACACACACACACACACACACACAGTGATCCTTTTGCCTAGGCGGCCACACACCTGCAGTGAACTGCTCACCTTAAAGGTGGGGGTTCTCAACTCACGGGTTATGCACTCGCTCGGGGAGGGAAACGACCGATATCTATGGTCCCTGGTGCCAGAGTTGTGCGGAGGAGGAGGTTCCAGCTACTGCATCCCTCCCCTGCCTCACCCCCACCCCCACCCTTTGCCTTCTTCGAGCCCTCGTCCTTATGTCATGGTTAGAGCGCTGGTCTTTATTACAGAGATGACATGGACTGTGATTCAGCGTACAACGTTGGTTGGTCGTGTGCAACCAATGCCTGCTGAAATTGTGATACCCCAATGTTTCATTTCTTTATTTTTTGTTATTTTTTTCTTTGAGACCTGTTATGTTATATTTCATTTCTTTATTTTTTGTTATTTTTTTCTTTGAGACCTGTTTGGGTATATTGACTGATTTTTTTTGTGTGTGTGTTTAAGCATTGGAACTGCATAATGATCTGCTGCCTGTTTCTGGCGTAGTTCACTGGTTTCATTTCGTGTACATCCGTGTAATATCGTCAGTTATGGTGAACACATGTTAAATAGAAGATTCAGTCAATTCGTGTAAAGTCCGTGTGTTGCTCTCTACCCCATCTCTCTCTCTCTCTCTCACTCTGTGTGTGTGTGTGTATGTCCCTCTCTCTCTTTTTCTCACTCACTCATTCTCGGTCTCTGTTCCCCCTCTTCCCGTTCCCCCTTCTCTCTCCCCCCCCCCCCCCCCCCCCCCCCCCCCCCCCCCCTGTCTCTGTCTGTCTGTTTAACTGTCTCCCTCCCCCCCCCCCCCCCCCCCAAAACACACACACACAAACACCTTTTTTTCCTTCCTGTCTCCCACCGTCCATTTCTTAACCTCCCCCCCCTCCCTCTTTTTCTCTCTTCTTCTTACATTTCCTCTTTTTCCCTCTACCTTCTTTTTCAATGGATTTTTCTGCTATTATTTTCATAATGCCAAGAAAAAAAAGGGTTTCCGCACGCAATGGCATTTTCCTTAAGTAAAATGAAACCGAAATAGATTTTATTTCCGCAGTTGTTTGGTAATGGATCCGGACAGCACAGCGCCACAACAGGAGAAATGCAAATGTCAGGGTTCCAATTCCCGCGACGACCCTCATCAAATCAGACTAGATAACTGTCACAGGATAAAAAAAAAAAAAAAAAAAACTGTCACAGGATATGTGTTGGCGTTGTTGCTTTGAAATTGGTTGTTATGAAAAATGCCGTTTGAAAAAAATAAATAGAATGAAAAAGGAAAGTCAGACGTGGTCTGAAAACGCCTGAATCAAGATCCAGACACAATGGTGACTTTTTTTTTCTGTTCCTTTTTTTTTTTTTTTTTGTTGCGATGCACAGGATACAAGGCGAACAAAGCCTGTTGCTGTTTTTTGTTTTGTAATGTTAAGAAACGTGTTTTGTGTTGATCGGCATTTGTTTGTATGTTGTTGATGACAGTAATACTGATGATGGTGATAAACGCAGTTATGATGATGTTGCTTGCTTCTCGTCCGTCTAAAAGAAATGTTTAAGTATAAGAGAACGATGGAGACGTAACCAGTCAGTCGTCATATTTATGACGAAAACGAGCCTCAAACGACGAGAAGAATATATCACTGAGAATGGAGTTTTCCTACGACCTTTTTTTTTTAACTGGCGGGGGGCGGGGGGGGGGGGGGTAGAGTGGGGGTCAGGGCGCGGTGCAGGGAGGAGGAGAAGGGGACATGACCATCGGATTAAATTGCAATTGAAATGATTGAATTATTGTTGTGTGGAGCACGTGGACAATAACTAATACGATCGATATCATTGAGCTTCCAGCCGTACCCTTTACGCACACGTCAATCATGTACGCCCTGCCGCCATTAGTTTTTTTTTTTTTTTTTTTTTTTTTTTTTTTTTTTTTTTGAGGGGAGGGCTCGAGATGGCACAGGGGGGGTGGGGGGAGGGTAGGAGAGGGAGGGGGCTGAATAATGGGAGATGCTTGCCTTCTCTCTCTCTCTCTCTCTCTCTCTCTCTCTCTCTCTCTCTCTCCGTGAGCTTTTTTTTTTTTTTTCCTTTTCCCTTTTAACTTTTTTCTTTTAAATCATACACGATAAAAATGTGTTGTATTTATAATGCGGTTTAACAGAAGTGACGGCCATTATTGACACGTTGACGAAGGAAGAACTGAAACACCAGTAGCTATGTTCGTTCATAAGGCCACGCTTTTTTGCCTTGTGTTTGTTCGTTCCCTACACCTTGACACTTACAAAGCCTCGTCATG
>JADBJO010002286.1:87214-107214 GCA_016801955.1 Conus betulinus
TATTTAAGGAGAGCAGTTTATCCCTCGTAGTTCAACGCGTCACTCGAGTCCTTCTGAGGAAATACTCGATGATGTGCTGTTTTTGCCGTGAGCTCGTTTGGAGGGGGGGGGGGGGGGGGGGGGGGGGGGAGGTGAGCTTAGTGGACATAAACGCAACATTCATGACGGGTAAGCTGACATTTTTCATTCGAAATTTCAAATATAGAGATGGTCTTTGACTTTTCTTTTTGTTTTTATGAAGAGTCTTTTCTCGTTCCTATTCTGTCAGGATAGGCGACTGATCGAATTCTGAAACCTTGCTCGTGATTCGTTCTTGGAAAAAGTGCTTTACATTCGCTCCGTCCGCCCCAGAGTGCTGGTCTGCTGGGGGTAATGAACGGCGCGACCGTTTTTTTCTGTCTGAGGGCCAGCAGCATCCTGGGATTTCCGGTGGGCCAAACAGACGTCATTTCCTGTCTGTGATGGATGGTAGATGTCGGCATGAATGGCGCTTCCACTGCAACGGGCTGTGAGCGCTAGCACGTACATGCATCATCATCATTCCCTGACACACCGACGCCATTTCATTTCCCAAGTCCAGCTTGCATATGCATATATATATATATATATAGGCGCGTGACTGCATACCTAGATCATTTTTTTAACACGTGTGCAAGGAAAACCTGCTCGTTCACCGACATGCTTGCGCGAAATCGTGTGCAATGGGCAATATTTAAGGCATGCTTATTGCTGACACATCTGTTTCTGCACGCACGCTCATGTACACACTGGTCAGCACGCACGCGCCCAAGCACACACAGACACACGTCTATACACATACACGCTTGTGCGCATGCAGACCCCCACATACACGAATGCGCACGCGCACACGTAGGAACGCGTGCACGCCGCACGCAGGAACACACACGCACGCTCGCACGCACGCACGCGCGCGCGCGCCACACACACACACACACACACACACACACACACAAAGCTGATGACTATGTGGTGTTTTCAGGACCTTTTCCTGCAACATGAGGGCCTTTGGGTTGAGTCGAGAGCTGTGTCTGGAGTTCCTGAGAAAACAGTCCACCATCGCCAACCTCAGCACTGGTAGAGAGAGAGAGAGAGAGAGAGAGAGAGAGAGAGAGAGAGAGAGAGAGAGAGAAGAGAGAGAGAGAGAGAGAGAGAGAGAGAGAATAGGGGGCAAAAAGAGAGAGAGAAGGGGGGAAAAGAGAGAGAAGGGGGGAGAGAAAGAGAGAGAGAGAGAGAGAGTGTGTGTGTGTGTGATTCGAATTAATAGCTGGTACATATTGTGTGATAGTAGACAAAACGGTCATAAAATCTTCAAGTTTGCTTAGCAACATTTCAAATGACGCAAATGAAAATTTGAGCTGCAAAACATCAACACAAATGCCGCACAAACGGCTCGCCATGACAGATGACCATTTCTCGGACTTCAAGGTAAAGCTAACGTAATGTCTCTTCTTAAAATGTCTTCTGAAGTAGATTCAGATAAATTAGGCACCAAAAATGCAGACGGCTGCAGTGCAGTAGAAAAGAATATGATTGTTTGATTTTTAGGGGGTGGTGAAGGGGGGCACGACTAATAATTACATTTTTTTAGAAAACTGTTTAGAAAGCATCGAGTTTTAAACCATACATCAAACAAGCTAATGATGGGACATCTGGCAAACTGGGACCATCAGGAGACCTTAAAATACTGTGAAAAAAATCAAGTGTTGGTTTACTGCATTAGCAGCGAAAATGCGAGCAGAATCTGTTCTTTTTTTCCCCCTACAGTGTTTCCAGCAGGCGCTTTGCACCAAACTGCATCTGTCCATGAGAGATGATGGAATGTCTGAACTGCCTGCATTTTTCCCATGTATTTCGCTCCATACTTTAACTATTTTATTAAGATGGATTCCGCAATATGAAGGCACCCAACAGAAGGTAACGCCGTTACCTGTAAATAGAAGAAGAAAATGCACTGGATGATTGATTTCGTGATGAGATCTGGTCACTTAAGGAAGCGATTTACTTAAAGCATATAAATGGTTGTTTAGTCAACACACAAAGGTATCTTATACAAATTATGGGGGAAAACAAGAAGGTAACAATCAAATGGCTATTTATACAGAAGGGTATCTGATACAAATTGGGGGAAAACCAAGAAACATAACAAAATAGCCACCAAAAGGCTATTTAGTCAAACACAGAAAGGTATCTGATACAAATTATGGGAAAACCAAGAAAACAAACAACAGCCACCAAATGGCTATTTAGTCAACACAGAAGGGTATCTGATATAAATGATAGGGGGAAAACAAAAAAAAAAAAATAACGAATAGCCACCAAATGGCTATTTAGTCAACCTGAAGGGTGTCTGATACAAATAATGGGGGGAAAACCAAAAAATAACGAATAGCCACCAAATGGCTATTTAGTCAACCTGAAGGGTGTCCAATACAAATGGGGAAAAACCAAGAAAAGAACGAATAGCCACAAAAATCGCTAGTCAACACAGAAGAATATCTAATACAAATTATGGGGGAAACCAAGTAAATGAAAAAAGCTTCAGTATACCAGTTAGAAAAAAAAAAAAAAAACAAAAAAGAAAACACATCTTTCCACTTTTGTGCAAGGAACGATAAATGCAGCACGTACTTCCCGAGTGTCTAACAGGGACACATCATTATAGATTTTAAAATGTGCGTGCGTGCGTGCGTGCGTGTGTGTGTGTGTGTGGTGTGAGTGTGTGTGGGGGGGGTGTTTTTTTTGGGGGGGGGGGTCGTGTGAGGGTGTTCTATGTACAAAAAAATGCACATACTTGCTCTGACATGCCTGGATGTAACGAAATTTACTCCATGACTGTATACATTACGGAGGAAAACGTCAGTACTTATGTGGTGTGTTTGTGTGTGCACGTGCGTGTGTGCACGTGCATATGTGCAGAGCAAGTGAAACTCTTGCGGGACAACGTGGACAAAATGAAAGAATAACAGCCGAGGGGAGAGGGCGACCCTGAAGATTTCCACACCTGAGCTGGCAGGGACCCTGACCCTTCAGACCAGTGCAGAAGATGTGCCACCACCCCCTTCTCCTTCTCGCCTCTGCTGATGACACTTCGACACGTGGAACTCGGACCTTGGAAATAGCCTGTGATGTGAACTTTGACCTGTGATGTCAAGTTTGACTGTGATGGCAGGGAAACAGCAGGTGGCGCTGAGAAGCATTCCTTCACACTCGTGTGCAAAGGAACCCACGAACATCTACTCACACACACACACACACACAAGAAAACTCGCTGCGAAAGCATGAACCTTCGTTTTTTTTGTGATTTTGCCATTTTGTTTTCAAAGGATATCTTGTTTTGTGACTGACCAAACGGTGGAATCACGTGGCACATAGATGACCAAGAGACAGAGAGAGAGAAAAACACTGAAAATGTTTATCACTGCAAGATACAACATGGAACACATAGTGGAGGTGTTGCAAGATTTCACAGAAAAATGTTCATGACTGCAGGATATGTCAAATGTTAGGTGACTGCAGATATGACTGCAAAGTCCAGGTTGTTAGGTGACTGCAGGATATAAGACAAATGTTAGGTGACTGCAGGTTATAAAACAAATGTTAGGTGACTGCAGGATATAAAACAAATGTTAGGTGACTGCAGGATATGTCAAATGTTAGGTGACTGCAGGTTATAAAACAAATGTCAGGTGACTGCAGGTTATAAAACAAATGTCAGGTGACTGCAGGTTATAAAACAAATGTCAGGTGACTGCAGGTTATAGAACAAATGTCAGGTGACTGCAGGTTATAGAACAAATGTCAGGTGACTGCAGGTTATAGAACAAATGTCAGGTGACTGCAGATTATTAATAAAAATGTCAGGTGATGCAGAATATATACAAAATTGAAGTGACCGCAAGATATAACACAGATTTGAAGTGACCGCAGAGTAGAAGACAAATTTGAACTGATCGCAGGATGTAAGACAAATGTGAAGTGACGGCAAGATGTAGGACACATCGTCAGTCCAACTAGGAGTTCATCTGACAACACATTGCTTTCAGTCGCGCTCACCAAGACAAACGGCAGGTGACGTGGCAGGATGCCAGACAAACGTTCGAAATGACCGCAGAGCATACGACAACTGTTAAGCGACAGCAGCATACAAGATAAAATTTGGTGGTGATTGCAGGTTAGAAAAAAAAAAATGTTGCGTCAACTGCAAAGTGTTAGGCAAAAGTTAGGTACTTGATGGATGTATAAAGACGAAACGTGACCTGACCGCAGGACATAGAGCAAAACGGCGTGTGTTCAACTCGGTGTGAGGCGAATGTAGGGTCATCGTGGGACACACTGTAGGGTCATCGTGTGACACACTGTAGGGTCATCGTGGGACACACTGTAGGGTCATCGTGGGACACACTGTAGGGTCACCGTAGGACACAATGCTGGGTCATCGTACGACACACTGTAGGGTCATCGTAGGACACACTGTAGGGTCATCGTGGATATACACTGTAGGGTCATCGTACGACACACTGTAGGGTCATCGTAGGACACAATGTAGGGTCATCGTGGGACACACTGTAGGGTCATCGTGGGACACACTGTAGGGTCATCGTAGGACACACTGTAGGGTCATCATGGGACATACTGTAGGGTCATCGTAGGACACACTGTAGGGTCATCGTGGGACATACTGTAGGGTCATCGTACGACACACTGTAGGGTCATCGTAGGACACACTGTAGGGTCATCATGGGACATACTGTAGGGTCATCGTAGGACACACTGTAGGGTCATCGTGGGACACACTGTACGGTCATCGTAGGACACACTGTACGGTCATCGTAGGACACACTGTAGGGTCATCATGGGACACACAGTAGGGTCATCGTAGGACACACTGTAGGGTCATCATGGGGACACACAGTAGGGTCATCGTAGGACACACTGTAGGGTCATCGTGGGACACACTGTAGGGTCATCGTAGGACATACTGTAGGGACATCGTAGGACACACTGTAGGGTCATCATGGGACACACTGTAGGGTCATCGTAGGACACACTGTAGGGTCATCATCATGGGACACACTGTAGGGTCATCGTAGGACACACTGTAGGTCATCATGGGACACACAGTAGGGTCATCGTAGGACACACTGTAGGGTCATCATGGGGACACACAGTAGGGTCATCGTAGGACACACTGTAGGGTCATCGTGGGACACACTGTAGGGTCATCGTAGGACACACTGTAGGGACATCGTAGGACACAATGTAGGGTCATCGTAAGGACACAATGGTCATCGTAGGACACACTGTAGGGTCATCGTAAGGACACACTGTAGGGTCATCGTAGGACACACTGTAGGGTCATCGTATGGACACACTGTAGGGTCATCGTAGGACACACTGTAGGGTCATCGTAGGACACACTGTAGGGTCATCGTAGGACACACTGTAGGGTCATCGTAGGACACACTGTAGGGTCATCGTAGGACACACTGTAGGGTCATCGTGGGACACACTGTAGGGTCATCATGGGACACACTGTAGGGTCATCGTAGGACACACTGTAGGGTCATCATGGGACATACTGTAGGGTCATCGTGGGACACACTGTAGGGTCATCATGGGACACACTGTAGGGTCATCGTAGGACACAATGTAGGGTCATCGTAAGGACACAATGGTCATCGTATGACACACTGTAGGGTCATCGTAGGACACACTGTAGGGTCATCGTGGAATACACTGTAGGGTCATCGTAGGACACACTGTAGGGTCATCGTGGGACACACTGTAGGGTCATCGTAGGACACACTGTAGCGTCATCGTAGGACACACTGTAGGGTCATCGTGGGACACAATGCTGGGTCATTGTGGGACACACTGTAGGGTCATCGTAGGACACACTGTAGGGTCATCGTAGGACACAAGACAACAAACGATGCATGACTACAGGAACACACTGATCGACTGCAGGATACAAAACAAAAAAAAAGGACATAGTCAAACCACTGCAGCATCCCCAAGGACTGTGCACAATGACTTCATTCATGACACAAACATTGGGAACATCGAGAGACTTCAGGATTCGAGGAAAACGTCTGCTGCCGACTGCTGCAGGGGATACACCAAGGAGAAGGTCAGGCGACCTCAGGCTGCCACAAGGCGAATGTTGGGTGACGGCAAGATGCGAAACGAAGACTTGTTTTTGTGAGTGCCATATCCCCACCCACCCACCCACACACACACAAAGGAAGCCTCTAATCTTGTGGACAGGTCGGGTTGTTCAGGAGAGGTGTTCCTTTCTGGGCACAGGGCGTTGTCGTGCTGGGGTCATGATCAGGAGGAGAGCGGCCGGTTCGCTGTGAGAGGAAAGTAGAGGGGGCAAGAGTGTGTGTGTGGAGGATGGATGTGTGTGGGGGGTGGGGGAGGAGATCTGAACCTGTAACTCCACAGGGGACACTGGCGACTGTGACAGAGTGAATGAGGGGAGGGAGAAGTGCGTGGGTGGGGGTGGGAGGGGGCTGGAGGTGAAGGACGGCGAAAGACTTGGGGGGGGGGGGGGGGGGGGGGGGAGAGAAACGGTCGATAAACACCAATTTTGTTACAATCGGAGAGGGGGGAAGAGGAGTGGGGGGGGGGGGGCTTGAGGGCAAGGGGGTGGGGGCTTGAGGGCAAAGGGGTGGGGGCTTGAGGGCAAAGGGGTGGAGGGAGGAGGGGGGGGGGGGCAACTGATAATTATGTAAACTATGTAAGTGGATTGCCATAGGGAGAAGCGTACATGTGTGTGTGTGGGTGGGGAGGGACATGAGAGGTAGGAAAAGGGGAGAGGGGGGGGGGCCAGGTGACAGAAGGCTAAAGAGGAGGTGGAGGAAACAACTGACATCTTAGGGAAAAGCGTGCGTGCGTGTGTGTGTGCGCGCGCGCGCGCGCGCGGCGGGGAGGGGGTGGGGGGGTGAGGGGTAGATTGCTAGGGCAATATCCAACAAACTAACAATAAGAAAAATGGACAGAGTGAAAGGGGGTGGAGGATTACTCAAGAAGTTTCTCAATAACAAGGGCAAAATCCGGTCGTAAAACTTGACTTACCACCTGAGGTTCTGTTTCTGGCAGGGTGAGGAGGGGAGGGGGTCAGTGTAAGGGCAAAATGTCGCTTTCAACCATTCTAACTTGATCTTCCCTGGAGCCGCGCGTTAGCTTGAGACTGGGGATGGGGAGATTTGGAGTGGAGGGTTTTACCAGGGCTCTTAGCCTTGAAGAGAGAGGTGACCGTGAGCTAACAGATGACACAGGACCATGGGTGGGGCAGACGAACAGGATCGGGAGAAACGGAAAAGGTGAGGGGGGGGGGGGGGGGGGGGGCGTTAGTGTTATCGGTGTTGTAAAAAACAGCCAGTTAAAGAGGTACGCCTAATACGAGCGCGAGCATTCTCTGTCGCAAGCGCGCACGCACGCTCGCGCTCTCTCTCTCTCTCTCTCTCTCTCTCTCTCGCGCGCGCGCGCGCGCGCGCGCACACACACACACTCACCTCACCCACACACAAACACACGCATGCACACACACGCACACACACACACGCGCGCGCGCCCGCGCCCGCGCGCACGCACTCACGCGCACTCACTCGCAAACACACTGGCACTCGCGCGCGCGCGCGCACGCACCTACGCACACTCTCTCACTTTCTCTCTCTCTCTCTTTCTCTCTCTCTCTCTCGCTCGCGCGCGCGCGCGCGCGCGCACACAAACACACACACACTCTCGTGTTTACAGGCACTCGCTCGCACACACTCACAACACACGCACTCGCCACACGCACGCGCACTCACAACACACGCACGCACACTCACACAACACGCACACAGACTCTCACAGCATGTGCACACACACGCACGCACGCACGCGCACACACACCACACGCACTCTCTCACACACACACCACGTACAACAACCACAACCACCACACACACATGCGCGCGCGCGCGCGCACCCAACGCAACGCAAGGCAACGCAACGCAACACCAACCCCCAACCCCAACCCCCAACACCAATCCCAAACCCAACCCCACACACATCCATCCACATACACACACACATCCACACTACACATCCACACTACACACATCCACACTCCACACACACTACACACATCCACACTCCACACACGCTACACACACGCACTCCACACACACACACTCCACACTACACACACACACACTCCACACTACACACACGCACACACTCCACACACGCACGCACACTCCACACACGCTCACTCACACACTCCACACACACACGCTCCACACACACACACACACACACACACACACGCACACTCCACACGCACACTCCCACACACACACTCCACACACACACACACTCCGCGCACACACTCCACACACACACACTCCGCGAACACACACTCCACACACGCACACACACTCCACACACGCACACACTCCACGCACACACACTCCACACAGGCACACTCACACACTCCACACACGCACTCACACACTCCACACACGCACTCACACACTCCACACACGCACTCACACACGCACTCACACACTCTGCGCACACACACTCCACACACGCGCACACACTCGCACACACACTCCGCGCACACGCACACTCACTCCACACACGTACACACACTCCACACACGCACACTCTACACACGCACACTCTACACACACACATACACTCCGCACACTCGCACTCCGCACACTCACACACACTCTACACACACACACTCACTCCACACACACTACACACACTCTACACACCACCACCCACACACACACTCCACACGCGCGCGCGCGCACACACATACTCCACACACGCGCGCGCGCATTCTCCACACACACACCACACTACACACACACCACACCGCACACACACTCCGCACACTCCACGCACACACACTCCACACACACTCCACGCACACACACTCCACACACACTCCACGCACACACACTCCACACACACTCCGCACACACACTCCACACACACTCCACGCACACACCACACACTCCACACACACTCCACGCACACACACTCCACACACACTCCGCACACTCTCCACACACACACTCCACACACACACACTCCGCACACTCCGCACACACACACCACACACACACACACTCCACACGCACACTCCACACGCACACACTATCCACACACACTCGCACACTCTATCCACACGCACACGCACACACACGCACACACACACGCACACAACACAAACACACTACACACACACACTCACTCACATCCACTCACATCCACACTCGCATCCACTCACACACACACATACTCTCTCACACGCTCACTCACACACGCTCACACTCACTCATACTCGCACACTCGCGCACACACCCTCGCTCTCACTCACATCCACACTCCCCACTCACTCTCCACACTCCCCCCTCACTCTCCACACTCCCCACACACACACACCCTCACACACACACACTCCCCACTCACTCCACACACTCCCCACTTCACTCGCACACACTCTCTCACACTCACACACACACACTCTCTCTCTCACACACACTCTCACTCACTCACACATACTCACACACACACACTCACTCACACACACACTCACTCCCTCCCTCCCCTCACACACACACACACACACACACACACACACTCACTCACACCACTCACTCACTCCCTCCTCACACACACACACACACACACTCTCACACACACACACTCTCTCACACACACACACTCACACACACCCACACACTATCACTCACACACTCACGCACACACACTCACTCACACTCGCTCACACACACACACTCGCTCACACACACACACACACACACACACATTCACGCACGCACACACACACTCGCTCGCTCGCACACGCACACACACACACACACTCGCACTCACACACACTCTCACACACACACACACACACCCGCTCTCATATCACACACACACACTCGCTCACGCTCACACACACACACACACACTCACTCTCATACACTCACTCACGCACACTCGCACACACACACTCACTCTCACTCCACGCACGCACACACACATGCACCCCACCCCCACGCGCATTATCTCTCTCGCTCGCTCGCTCGCTCTCTCTCTCTCTCTCTCTCTCTCTCTCTCTCTCTCACACACACACACTCTCTCTCTCTCTCAGTCTTGTGCACGCACTCTCTTTCATGCACACTCGCGCATTCACTCGCACGTATGCATGCGGACTCACTCGCGCACTCATTCCCTCACTCGACACACGAGCGTACACGCCTCGCGCTCACACACTGCGCGCCCTCACTCACTCTCTCATACACGCTCTCACACACGCGCGCGCGCGCACACATTGACACACTGGTATAAACACACTATCGCACACATTCATTAATTCATTCTCTCTCTCTCTCTCTCTCTCTCACGCGCGCGCGCGTACGTGTGTACAGTCTTATACACACTCTCTCACCGACACTTGCACTCCCATTCACACACTCACTCTCGCGCCGGCCCCAAAGTCATAAGTGCGTGCGGGTGTGGTGTGGTTGCAACAGACGATGTCAAGGGATAGGTGAGGGGTGATCAAGACTCATGCTAGCCATCTTTTGTTAACCTCAAGCTATCCAGATCCATGTATCCAGGCTTGCTTTAAACTCACGCTATCAACCTGTTTTAAACAAACTCATGCTATCCACCTGTTTTTAAACAAACTCATGCTATCCACCTGTTTTAAACAAACTCATGCTATCCACCTGTTTTAAACAAACTCGCGCTATCCACCGGTTTTAAACAAACTCACGCTATCCACCGGTTTTAAACAAACTCACGCTATCCACCACGGTTTTAAACAAACTCACGCTATCAACCTGTTTTAAACAAACTCACGCTATCAACCTGTTTTAAACAAACTCATTCTCTCCAGGCTCACGCTATCAACCTGTTTTAAACAAACTCATTCTCTCCAGGCTCACGCTATCAACCTGTTTTAAACAAACTCATTCTCTCCAGGCTCACGCTATCAACCCGTTTTCAAACAAACTCATTCTCTCCAGGCCACGCTATCAACCCGTTTTAAACAAACTCATGCTCTCCAGGCTCACGCTATCAACCCGTTTTTAAACAACCTCACGCTATCAACCCGTTTTAAACAACCTATCAACCCGTTTTAAACAACCTCACGCTATCAACCCGTTTTAAACAACCTCACGCTATCAACCCGTTTTAAACAATCTCACGCTATCAACCGTTTTAAACAATCTCACGCTATCAACCCGTTTTAAAACAAACTCACGCTATCAACCCGTTTAAAAACAAACTCACGCTATCAACCCGTTTTAAACAAACTCACGCTATCAAACGGTTTTAAACAAACTCACGCTATCAACCGGTTTTTAAACACTCATGCTATCAACCGGTTTTAAACAAACTCACGCTATCCAGGCCAGACTTAACCTTAAGTTGCCCAGGTTAATACTGCCCACAACTCGAGCTATCCTGACCCATGCTATACTGGCGTTATTTGAACTCGAGCAATCCAGACCCAAGCTATCCAGACCCATGCTATCCTGGCGTTATTTGAACTCGAGCTATCCAGACCCATGCTATCCTGGCGTTATTTGAACTCAAGCTTATGCTATCCAGGCCTTTTTTTCAACCCGCGCTAGACATGTTCGCACTTATGTCATTTAGCCTGTACTGACTTGTGTCATTTAGCTGTTCTGACTTATGTCATTTAGCCTGTTCTGACTTGTGTCATTTAGCCTGTTCTGGCATGTGTCAATTAGTCCGTTCTGACTTGTATCAATTAGCCCGTTATGACATGTGTCAATTAGCCCGTTATGACATGTGTCAATTAGGCCGTTATGACATATGTCATTTAGGCTGTTCTGACTTGTGTCGTTTAGGCTGTTCTGATTTGTGTCATTTAGCCGTTGGCTTGTGTCATTTAGCCCGTTGGCTTGTGTCATTCAGGCTGTTCTGACTTGCGTCATTCAGGCTGTTCTGACTTGTGTCATTCAGGCTGTTCTGACTTGTGTCGTTTAGGCTGTTCTGACTTGTGTCGTTTAGCCCGTTCTGACTTGTGTCGTTTAGCCCGTTCTGACTTGTGTGTCGTTTAGCCCGTTCTGACTTGTGTCGTTTAGCCCGTTCTGACTTGTGTCGTTTAGCCCGTTCTGACTTGTGTCGTTTAGCCCGTTCTGACTTGTGTCGTTTAGCCCGTTCTGACTTGTGTCATTTAGCCCGTTCTGACTTGTCATTTAGCCCGTCCAAACTTGTGTCATTTAGGCCTGTTCTGACTTGTGTCGTTTAGGCTGTTCTGACTTGTGTCATTTAGCCCGTTCTGACTTGTGTCATTTAGCCCGTTCTGACTTGTGTCATTTAGCCCGTCCAAACTTGTGTCATTTAGGCCTGTTCTGACTTGTGTCATTTAGCCCGTCCTAACTTGTGTCATTTAGCCCGTTCTGACTTGTGTCGTTTAGGCTGTTCTGACTTGTCATTTAGCCTGTTCTGACTTGTGTCATTTAGCCCGTCCTAACTTGTGTCATTTAGGCCTGTTCTGACTTGTGTCATTTAGGTTGTTCTGACATGTCATTTAGGCTGTTCTGACATGTCATTTAGGCTGTTCTGATTTGTGTCATTTAGCCTGTTCTAACTTGTGTCATTTTAGCCTGTTCTGAATGTGTGTCTTTTAACCTGTTCTGACATGTGTCTTTTAGCCTGTTTCAAACTCGTGTTGTTCAGGTCTCATATTCAAAGTCGTGCTGTCCAGACCCCGTGTCTTCATAGAGTTTTCCACTATGTTTTCCTGCATTTTTTATCCATTGGGAGGGTTCTGAACGGTCCGAATGGGATTCGGCTTTCGCTGTGACATCGCAAGTCACACAGAGGTAAACAGTAAACAAGAAATCACCTCCGTTTTACCACGTTCATGTTTGTTGTGAGTGACGCATACACAACAGGGGAGAAAGTGACACGGTAACACAGAGAGGGCGAGTGGGGGATGGAGACAAAGAGTCAGACAGGCAGACAGACTGGCTGAAGCTGGGGTGCTGTTTTGCGGTCTCTGCACATCAACACGCTGACGCGAGCGACACACAGTTCACGTTCCGCTATTTCTTCAAACTCAGTAACTTTCGGAGACGGTTTGTTGTTGTCGTCGTTTTTTTTCTTTCATACTTTAAAAAAAAATCTCATAATGGATTCGAGTCATTTACCACTGAAAAATGCATGACGGGAAAGGAGGCGTGCACCACAACCCCCCCCCCCCCCCCCCCCCCCCCCCCCCCTCCCCAGGGAATGTTGAAAATGTGTTCATGTGGTGGTGACAGTGTTAAGCAGTTGCCTCCCTTTGGCCGCTGTCGCGGGGCGCCTTCGGCGAATTTGTTACCAGTCCTGCAAATGTCATCGTGACGGCACTTGTAGAGAAGTTACAGCGTTTTTCAGTTTGGACGTTGGTGAAACGATTCGTGTTTAAACTGGCGAAGCAATAGTAATGCTTCTCTTTTGGGGGATTTCATGTGCTGGATTAGTAATGCTTCTGTTTTGGGGGATTTCATGTGTTGGATTGTCGGTTACATGATGTGGCACCATGCTTTAAATGTTCGTCTTCGTCTGCCAAAAAAAAAAAAAAAAACTGTGTGTGTGTGTGTGTGTGTGTAAATAAATGGAAATAGCATGTGCAATAACTAACCTCTGCGCATGTTCCTCTATATGTGCGGGAGTGAAAGTGTGCGTGCATATGTTTACATTATTAGCAATACCTATTTCAGCACGTGAATTAGACAAGAAGTATGTAGTCTTTTTGCCTCTGTAATGACTATTCAGGTCATATTTACTAATATCACATCTGCACACCTCATGTGCATTGACCATGAAATGAAAGCAGATCGGTGTGTAGAAAGACGGTCGTTTGCGTTTTACAGCGATCATAGCTGTTTCTTGTGTTTTTCAAAAGTGTACAGTTCTGTCTGCTGTGACGTGTATATTCATCCGGTCTGTTGAAACGTGTCTGTTCTGGGTCATATCAATCAGGCAAACTTGCCTGCACCTTCTCTTGCCCACACGCCTGTTAAAACCCCGTTTTAAACTGATTTGCAAAGAAAACGTGTCCACTCCTAATCTTTAGGATGACCTGCTAAACTCTGTTCCACCCTGTGATGACCACCAACACATCTCTCTGTTCCTGGCTGTTCGGATGACCTTCAAATAAGTCAGCTCCAAGCATTTTTTTTACCCAACAAGAGACATCTAATCATGGCCAGTCATAGTGTCTGTGGGTGTGTCAGGTTTGACAACACTGTGCAGGGCATTCACCATTCCAGACCTGTCAGGACGCACACTGTTTCCAGCCTCCCACAGACCCGTCTGTTCCTGACCTTTTTCAGTGACCAACAGACCCGTCTGTTCCTGACTTTTTTCAGTGACCAACAGAAGCTGTCTGTTCCTGGCCATTTTAATGACCTACAGACCCGTCTGTTCCTGACCATTTTAATGACCTACAGACCTGTCTGTTCCTGGCCGTTTTAATGACCTACAGACCTGTCTGTTCCTGACTATTTTAATGACGTACAAACCTGTCGTTCCTGGCCATTTTAATGACCTACAAACCTGTCTGTTCCTGGCCATTTTAATGACCTACAGACCCGTCCGTTCCTGGCCATTTTAATGACCTACAGACCTGTCTGTTCCTGGCCATTTTAATCACCCACATACCCGTCTGTTCCTGGCCATTTTAATCACCTACAGACCTGTCTGTTCCTGGCCATTTTAATGACCTACACAGACTGTCTGTTCCTGGCCATTTTAATGACCTACAGACCTGTCTGTTCCTGGCTATTTTAATCACCTACAGATCTGTCTGTTCCTGGGCATTTTGAATGACCTACAGACCTTTCTGTTCCTGGCCATTTTAATGACCTATAGACTTGTCTGTTCCTGGCCTTTTTAATGACCTACAGACCTATCTGTTCCTGGCCTTCGAATGACCTACACACCTGTCTCTTTCCTGACCATTTTAATGACCTGCAAACCTGTCTGTTCCTGACCATTTTTAATTACCTACAGACTTGTCTGTTCCTGACTATTTTCTTGCCTTAGTCCTCTGAATTCCCAGGGGAACATAGGGCCGCAACCTCCCGACTATTTTAATGACGTACAAACCTGTCTGTTCCTGGCCATTTTAATGACCTACAAACCCGTCTGTTCCTGGCCATTAATATGACCTACAGATCTGTCTGTTCCTAGCCATTTTAA
This sequence comes from Conus betulinus, assembly GCA_016801955.1. Taxonomy (NCBI): domain Eukaryota; kingdom Metazoa; phylum Mollusca; class Gastropoda; order Neogastropoda; family Conidae; genus Conus; species Conus betulinus. Next base: position 102,485 of record JADBJO010002286.1, read on the forward strand.
TTACCTACAGACCTGTCTGTTCCTGGCCATTTTAATGACCTACAGACCTGTCTGTTCCTGGCCTTTGAATGACCTACAGACCTGTCTGTTCCTGGCCATTTTAATCACCTACAGACCTGTCTGTTCCTGGCCATTTAAATGACCTACAGACCTGTCTGTTCCTGGCCGTTTTAATCACCTACAGACCTGTCTGTTCCTGGCCATTTTAATAACATACAGACCTGTCTGTTCCTGGCCATTTTGATGACATACAGACCTGTCTGTTCCTGGCCATTTTAATGACATACAGACCTGTCTGTTCCTGGCCATTTTAATCACCTATAGACCTGTCTGTTCCTGGCCATTTTAATCACCTACAGACCTGTCTGTTCCTGGCCATTTTAATCACCTACAGACCTGTCTGTTCCTGGCCATTTTAATCACCTACAGACCTGTCTGTTCCTTCCTATTTTGATCACCTACAGACCTGTCTGTTTCCTGGCCATTTTAATCACCTACAGACCTGTCTGTTCCTGGCCATTTTAATCCTACAGACCTGTCTGTTCCTATTTTGATCACCTACAGACCTGTCTGTTCCTGGCCATTTTAATCACCTACAGACCTGTCTGTTCCTGGCCATTTTAATCACCTACAGACCTGTCTGTTCCTATTTTGAATCACCTACAGACCTATCTGTTCCTGCTATTTTAACTCAATCAAGTCACAGCCAAAATGGACCAGTTTGTCCCTCAGATTACACGATTTTCGGCAATTTAAAAAAATCATGAAAAATCAACCACTTCACCTAGGAGTATGAAACATACACCATTGGATGAAAAAAAAAAATATATTTATCAAAATGCTACCTTCCGTGAGGAATCCACACAGTTCACATGATGTGAGTAATCCAAAATGATACACATTTGCAGAGAAACGAAAACCTTTTGTGCACACTGTAATCCAATTCTTCATGCTCTCTACCCCTGTTCCCCCCCCCCCCCCCCCCCAAAGTTCAGTTACACTCCTGAGCACCTGGTATGACCTACAGAGAATAGTACATTTATGACAAATGCATAAAACACAAGCATTTGACCACAAAATGCTTGATCCACTCAAAATCGTGTGATCGTGTTCAAAATCGTGTGATCGCGGGAACTGAGTAGGACAATTCAAATCCGCATAATACTACAGAATACACAAACGGTCTAAGGGAAGCAACTGCAAAAAAAAAAGGGCCCTAGTTATCCCTGAAACGAGATTTATTGCCCTTTAATAAAAGGCCGTATGATTTTAAAATCGTCGAACTCTGTCGGAAGTATGCGTCCGGCCATTTTAACGCCTTCAAGCGATGTGAACAGTGGTCGGAAACCCGCTTGATTTTTAATGACCTACAAACCTGTCTGTTTCCTGACTATTTAATGACCTACAAACCTGTCTGTTCCTGACTATTTTAATGACCTACAAACCTGTCTGTTCCTGGACTATTTTAATGATCTACGGACCTGTCTATTCCTGGCCTTTGAATGACCTACAGACCTGTCTGTTCCTGGCCATTTGGCCATTTTAATGACCTACAAACCTGTCTGTTCCTGGCCATTTTAATGACCTACAAACCTGTCTGTTCCTGGCCTTTTTAATGACCTACAGACCTATCTGTCCCTGACCTTCTTACAGGCCGATAGACCTGTCTGCGTCTGGCCTTATAATAATATACGAGCCTATCTGTTCATAATTACCTACAAACCGGTTAAAACCTGGCCATTTTAATGACCTACAGACCTGTCCGTTCCTGACCATTTTAACCACATACAAATCTGTCTTTTAACGACTTCGGACCTGTCTGTTTCTGGTCATTCCAATGCCCCACGGTGATGCTCTTCCCGACCTTTAGTTAGCTACAGACACGTCTGCTCCAGGCCACTTTTATGACCTACAGATTTCTTCTCAACTGTTTGAATGAGACGCAGACCTGTCTGTTCATGGTCATTTTAACTAGCTGCAGACCTGCCTGTTCCTGACGTTTTTTTCTGTGTGTTTTTTCTTTAATGAACACGTGTTTGTCCGTTCCTGGCCATTTTGACGATAAACAGACCTATCTGTGGCCGGCTGTTTTCACTGGCCAGTTTGATGACGCACAGACCCGTCTGTTCCTGGCCATACTGATGGCCAGATTTCTTTGTTGTTTTTGACTAATGTAATGACGTACACATTCGCCTGTACCCGATCATTTTTAATGAAAGTATTGCAATGCTTGTACTCGACCTTTTTTTTTTTCGTGTGTGTGGTTTGTTTTCAACCTTGTGTGATCTGGCGATGTGAATGGCCTGAAGTTTTGTCACTGTCCCTTTGAACAATGCAGACCTTCCACTTTCCCTCCTCCCCTCCCCTCCTGTTAGCCCCCCCCTCCTCCTCCCCCAACCCATCCCCTCTCCCTTCTCCAGCCCATCCTCCCTTTCTTTTTTAATGGATCAGTTAATATGTTGATCAACTGAATTGACCTCTGCAGACCAGTATGTCCGTTAGATCCTGGTCAATCTTGTCTTGTTGACTGGGGGAACCAGTCTGTTGTGATCATCATGCCCTGGCAGGTGCTTTTTGCAGTGATCATGTACAGCGTGTACTGTGTCGTGTTTGTGTGTGTGTGTGTGTGTGGGGGGGGGGGAGTATTGTCTCTCTTTTTTTTGTGTTTTTTTGTTTTTTCGTTAAATCCCCTCCGTAGTTTGTTTACTGATCACAAAGGATCGGCAAATACTGTAGTGTCCGAGTGGTGCTTCTTTATCTGTAGTTAGTTGTGTGTGTGTGTGTGTGTGTGTGTGTGTGTGTGTGTCAGAGAGAGAGAAACAGAGACCGACCTGTGTTGTCAAAATCAAACTCGTGACAAGAATGGGAGCGAGAATCAAAGACCGAGTACTCTTGCGTGTGGACGAGATATGACTTGCTCAGGCTGGGTGATTTCCCTTTACCCACACAGGCGACATTAGCCCAACATGATAATCTCGATTTTCACTTCGATCAAAACGTTTTGTCGCTCGGATTTCTTCTTTTTTTTCCTCTCTTAAATCATCATAACGATCCTTTAGCTATTTGGGTTTTTTTCAACCAATTTTCTGGGGATCTCGGATTGTAATGTTGCTGAAGCAAGCTTACAGACTTTAAAGAAAAAGAAAAAAATGTAAACATCCTACCTTGCGTTTGTCAGTCAAGTCCCAGTCACGTGATCACCTTGCTGGGGCTGGGGGGGCGGTGGCGGGAGACGCGTATCTGCTGGGGGAAAAAACAAAAAACAATAAATGAACAAAAATGCAAGTGGTGCATCTGGGTCTTTTTTATTTGTTTGGTCTGGGTTTTTCTTTGGGGGAAAGGGTTTTTTTTTTTCGCTTGTTTGTTTTTGTTTTTGATTTGTTTGTTTTTTTTTGTGAAAATCCTGCATATCTGTACACTTGTTTTTTTTAATCCACATGGGAGTTTTGTGCGTATCCTGGGGATCTCTCTCTCTCTCTCTCTCTGTGCTATATTTTGCTCACTGAAAACAGAGAGGCGACAAGACAGGTGAAATCAGATCTCGAGGGTGCCAGTCGGAAGGAACTTTCCAGAATTAGATGAACTGGCACAAAATTATACAGACAGACGGACGGACGGATGGACAGACAGACAGACAGACAATCTACCTGCCTGTCTGTCCGTTGATAAATAGACAGACAATTACATAGGCGGGGCAGATATAAAAAGAGACAAAAAAGACAGAAAGACAGATGAATATACAGACAGCTTGAGAGACAGACAGAAAGAATGATAGACGGGCAGACTGACACACAAACAGAAAGATGAGTAGATGTATAAATAGACAGACAGAAAGATAGATAGATAACTAATGAATAGATGATGTATAAATAGACAGACAGAAAGATAGATAAACTGATGAATAGATGAACAGAAAGATAGAGACAGAGAGAAATTAAAAACGGGAGTTGAAACCATATAATGTATGATGTAGCTCTTTTTTTTCTTTTCTCATTTTATTTGCCTAAACCATTCCTCTTCAACAGAATCAAGGTGAAAGTTGTCGATCGTTAAGGGATAGAGATCAGGAACGGAACATTTTTCCCGTGCGCATACCGCCATAACTCCCCCCCCCCCCCCCCCCCCCCCCCCTCCTTAATGCCCCCACCCCCTTCCCAATCTCCCTCCTGGGCACTCCTGACAGTAGCTCACTCTGACGGACAGTCGCCAGGATGTGGATTTTTGCCATGACGTATCACGCGTTTGTCAGACGTGTAGGCCTAGAAATGGTGTGCGAGATAACTCTATAGAGACCAAGTGACGGAGAGGAGTAGTACCCTCCCTTTCCCTTGCCCATAGTGCTGGGTGTGATATCGTGTAGCCTCTCTTGCCCCTCTTTTGTAGCGCGTGTCAGATTGGTTGTTATCAGGTGCACGTGATGTTTTCCTGAATGCTGTTTGGTTGATAAGATTTTTTTGGTGTGGGGGGTGGCATTTGATGGTGAAATCATGTTCAAGCCTCTTTTTTTTCTTTCTTTTTTTTTTTTTTTTTAATCTTTTTAGTCACTTTGTTGAATGTTATCGCTCTTCGTGGGTTATATGAGTGCGACTCTGTCTTCTTGAAAAAAAATCGTAGTGTGTGTGTGTGTGTGCGCGCGCGCGCGCGCGCGCGCGCGCGCGCGTGAGTGCGTACGTGTGAAAAAGAAAGAGGGCTGGTTGTGGGACGCATGCACTTATGACCGTGCACACGTG
>JADBJO010002286.1:112214-114714 GCA_016801955.1 Conus betulinus
CCACCCCCCGCCCAGTCGTCTTCTGACCAACTTTGTAGAGCGAAAAGCCGCCCCTGACCCAATTTACAGAACAGAAGGCCGAACCTGACGGACTTTACAGTGCAGAAGGCCGAACCTGACGAACTTTACAGTGCAGAAGGCCGAACCTGACGAATTTTACAGTGCAGAAGGTCTCACCTAACGAACTTTACAGAGCAGAAGGCATCACCTGACGAACTTTACAGAGCAGGAAGGCCTCACCTGACGACGAACTTTACAGAGCAGAAGATCACACCTGACGAACTTTACAGAGCAGAAGGTCACACCTGACGACCTTTATAGTGCAGAAGGTCACACCTGACGAACTTTACAGAGCAGAAAGTCTCACCTGACGAACTTTACAGAGCAGAAGAGACCTCACCTGACGAACTTTACAGTGCAGAGGGCTTCACCTGACGAACTTTACAGTGCAGAGGGCTTCACCTGACGAACTTTTACAGAGCAGAGGGCTTCACCTGACGAACTTTTCAGTGCAGAGGGCTTCACCTGACGAACTTTACAGAGCAGAGGGCTTCACCTGACGAACTTTACAGAGCAGAGGGCTTCACCTGACGAATTTTTCAGTGCAGAGGGCTTCACCTGACGAACTTTACAGTGCACAAGGCCTCACCTGACAAACTTGAGTAGAAAGCCGCACCTGACGAAACTTTACAGTGCAGAAGGCCTCACCTGACGAACTTTACAGAGCAGGTCACACCTGACGAACTTACAGTGCAGAAGGTCTCACCTGACGAATTTTACAGTGCAGAAGGTCACACCTGACGAACTTTAAAAGTGCAGCAGGTCACACCTGACGAACTTTATAGTGCAGAAGGTCTCACCTGACGAACTTTACAGTGCAGAAGGTCTCACCTGACGAACTTTATAGTGCAGAAGGTCTCACCTGACGAAATTTACACTGCAGAAGGTCACACCTGACGAGCTTTTACAGTGCAGAAGGCCTCACCCTGGCGAACTTTATAGTGCAGAAGGCCTCACCTGACGAAATTTACAAAGCAGAAGGCCTCACCTGACGAACTTTATAGTGCAGAAGGTCTCACCTGACGAAATTTACAGTGCAGAAGGTCACACCTGACGAGCTTTACAGTGCAGAAAGCCGAACCTGACGAACTTTATAGTGCAGAAGGCCGAACCTGACGAACTTTACAGAGCACAAAGGTCACACCTGACGAAATTTACAAAGCAGAAGGCCTCACCTGACGAACTTTACAGAGCAGAAGGCCTCACCTGACGAAATATACAGAGCAGACGGCCTCACCTGACGAACTTTACAGAGCAGAAGGCCTCACCTGACGAAATTTACAGTGCAGAAGGTCACACATGACGAACTTTACAGAGCAGCAGGTCACACCTGACGAACTTTACAGTGCAGAAGGTCTCACCTGACGAACTTTACAGTGCAGAAGGGCACACCTGACGAACTTTACTGTGCAGAAGGTCACACCTGACGAGCTTTACAGTGCAGAAGGCCGAACCTGACGAACTTTATAGTGCAGAAGGCCTCACCTGACGAACTTTACAGAGTAGAAGGTCACACCTGACGAAATTTACAAAGCAGAAGGCCTCACCTGACGAACTTTACAGAGCAGAAGGCCTCGCCTGACGAACTTTACAGAGCAGAAGGCCTCACCTGACGAACTTTACAGTGCAGAAGGCCACACATGACGAACTTTACAGAGAAGCAGGTTACACCTGACGAATTTTACAGTGCAGAAGGTCACACATGACGAACTTTACAGAGTAGCAGGTCACACCTGACGAACTTTACAGTGCAGAAGGTCTCACCTGACGAACTTTACAGAGCAGGTCACACCTGACGAACTTTACAGAGCAGAAGGCGTCACCTGACGAACTTTACAGTGCAGAAGGTCACACCTGACGAAACTTTACAGTACAGAAGGTCACACCTGACGAACTTAACAGTGCAGCAGGTCACACCTGACGAACTTTACAGAGCAGAAGGTCACACCTGACGAACTTTACAGTGCAGAAGGCAACTGACGAACTTTACAGTGCAGCAGGTCACACCTGACGAACTTTATAGTTCAGACGGCTTCACCTGACGAACTTTATAGTGCAGAAGGTCACACCTGACGAACTTATAGTGCAGAAGGTCACACCTGACGATCTTTACAGAGCAGAAGGCTTCACCTGACGAGCTTTACAGAGCAGAAGGCCTCACCTGACGAACTTTACAGTGCACAAGGCCACACCTGACGAACTTTACATAGCAGAAGGTCGCCCTGACGAAATTTACAGAGCAGAAGGTCACACCTGACGAACTTTACAGAGCAGAAGGCCTCACCTGACGAACGTTACAGAGCAGAAGGCCGCACCTGACGAACGTTACAGAGCAGAAGGCCTCACCTGACGAACTTTACAGAGCAGAAGGCCGCACCTGACGAACGTTACAGAGCAGAAGGCCTCACCTGACGAACTTTACAGAGCAGAAGGCCTCACC
>JADBJO010002286.1:117214-127214 GCA_016801955.1 Conus betulinus
TGTGTGTGTGTGTGTGTGTGTGTGTGTGTGTGTGTGTGTGTGTGTTTGTGAGTGTGTGAGAGAGAGAGAGATTGATTGATTGATCGATATTTATTACGCAAGAATGGAGATTTAGGCCAAAGCCTATTCTTACAATTTGTCCTTGAGAAAGAGTGAGAGACAGACAGACAGACATAGTTAGAAAGATAGGCACAGAGAGAGAAAGAGAGACAGACAGACAGACAGACAGACAGAGCGTCGTCCCATTCTCGGTTCTTCTGTTTACGTGGAATGCTGAAATCAGCCGAGGCGAGAACGCATGCGCAGACAGATATCGGAAAATTCCGATCACTTAAAAAAAAACGCTTGAGAAAAGCACGGTCCATTTCACACGTATATTATTACTTCTATCTGCCTTTACGTGTCCTCCCACTGTGACAGAAGAAAACCGTGTCAGTTCCTGAAAGAGAAGCTAGAAACACTGGAAGACATCGGAGAGATGACTCCACCTTGCCAAGTGTCAAATTCTGAGAGCGACCACACACACACACACACACACACACACACACACACACACACACACACACACACAGGCGCGCGCGCGCACATCAGCCCGTGCCCATATACACCCATACACGCACACACATGAACCCTCACCACGCACACAGACAATGACAACAACGGCACAGCCAATGTTAGGTAGATTACTCAAGGTCTGACCAGCCCGTTAGGCTAATACGTAGGTCAGACATCTGCCAAGTCGCAGCCACGAGACCCTCTTCCTAAATTCTCTCATCTTGCCATTAATTCACTTATCCATCAGCGTTAGATCATGTGCAGCGTGGTTTCGTAGCGGATGTGGTGCAACGTACAGGGACTAGTCCGCACGCAGTGACACCTTGATGAAACTAAAACCGACACCGCAAAGCGACCAAGCGGCGTGCAGAAGACGTTCAACAGAACACACGCTCTACACGCCCACCCGCTTCTGAAGGTCGCCATCAACCACCAACATCTCGGCACAACTCTTGTCAGGTGACATGCCTTGGAAGACAACCACATCCACAACCATCACCGCCAGAACAAGTAGAAGAACCCTGGGTTTTCTCAGGCAGACTGACAATACAGGCAAAAGGAGCGAAGGGGAGAGCTCACAGGGCGTTTGTCAGACCAGCGACAGAGCACGCCTGCTCCGTGTGGGACCCTCACGATGACAAGCTTGTCAAGCGCTGTGAAGGCGTCAGAGGTCCGGCCGTGAGGTGGGTGTGGCCAGAGGCACAGGTGTACCTCCAGCGAGGACGACAAGCTGATCAACAGGCCACACACCACAATTAGGATTTTGCACTAAAACGCTATGGAACTTTTGTTAGCGTTTTGAGGCCTGCCATTAATTTGAGCCAGCATTTAATGTTTAACTGATAATTGATCAAAAGAACAACTCCCCGCCAGTTATTTCCCTTGGTTTTTTTTTGTTTGTTTGTTTGTTTTGTTTGTTTTGGGGGGATCCCTGTTCATTCCTGCATAAGTCGGAAATATCTCTCTCTCTCTCTCTCTCTCTCTCTCTCTCTCTCTCTCTCTCTCTCTCTCTCTCTCTCTCTGAGCATGCGTGCGAGCTCGTGTGTGTGTGTGTCTGTGTGTCTATCTGTGTATACATGCCTATACACGTGTGTGCGCACACGCACGTGTATGTGTGTCTATGCGTCTGTGTGCGAGTGTGTATGTGTATACGACATGTGTGCATGTGCGCGCGCGTGTGGATGGCGACCTGCACATGGTGGTGAAATGTTGCGCAGTAAAAGCTGTCAGTGCGTTTGCTTTGCGTGCTTTCACTCTTCGCACGAAAAGCGTCTTTGAACTGATTTCATAAATGCCTCGATTTCACAAGATCCATATTACAGTATATTTTTGATAAGTCGACATCGGATAAAACGACATTCGGATAAGTCGACGCTTTTTCATTTTCCCGGCGAAAAGCCTTCTTTATGTGACTTAATTTTCGACTTATAAATCGACGTCGCGCTTAACTCGACACATCGCGTAAATCGACGTACTTTTCCTGAAACCTCCGGATAAGTCGACATCTAAAACGTGGTAAGTGATGCAAGAGATGCTGAAAACGAGTCACTTATAGCCTAAGGGTGCGGAAATAGTAATAGGGGTTATTGTTGGAGTGATGACGTAGTACACTTTCTCCCCTGACGTCTGCCAGAAATCGAAAATGGCGTCCAAGAAAAAGCAGACGCTTTCGCTAAAGAGAAAGATTGAACTCATTAACGAAGTTGAAAGCAGCCCTTTCAAGACAAAGAAAGTAATAGCAGAATTTGGAATTCCACACAACACGCTATCTACCATCATCATGGAAAACAAGGAAAAGTACAAGGAACAGTTCAGATCTTCTTCCACTGATCCATCAAAACAGCGGACGCGAGAAGCAGTACATGCGGTAGGATTTGTGTTTTTCTTCATTTGCAGTCTAAAATGTCTATAGATTTAGATCTATTCAACATGATACAATAAACAGTAAACAAGTGGGGTAGTCTTTGCTCCCATAAGGAAACCTAACACAGAGTAACTTTTATTCAAGACTGGCACAGCCTTTTAAACTTGAATAAAGTCAGACAAATACAAAGACGAACAATCTAATAGTGCGGGAAAAAAAGCGCGCAGGCCAACAACTAACTTGTCTTCATAGTAATGACTTGGCAAAACTTTGAACTCAAGGAGGGGGGGGGGGGAGGGGGGGGGGGCGGCAGGAGGTTGAAGATGTAAAAACTGGGAACATGAAATTAAGAAAATATGAGAACTCTTCACTGGCTGCATAAAGGAACCATCGCAATCCCTCTTAAAGGCAGATATATTTGTATACATATATCTGCCTTTAAGAGGGATTGCGATGGTTCCCTTATGCAGCCAGTGAAGAGTTCTCATTTTTTCTTAATTTCATGTTCCCAGTTTTTACATCTTCAACCTCCTGCCGCCCCCCCCCCCCCCCCCCCCCCCCCCCCCCCCCCCCCTCCCCCCTTGAGTTCAAAGGTTTGCCAAGTCATTACTATGAAGACAATTAGTTGTTGGCCTGCGCTTGTTTCCCCCACTATTAGATTGTTCGTCTTTGTATTTGTCTGACTTTACTCAAGTTTAAAAGGCTGTGCCAGTCTTGATAAAAGTTACTCTGTGTTAGGTTTCCTTATGGGAGCAAAGACTACCCCACTTGTTTACTGTTTATTGTTTACTGTTCCCTGCCTCATTTCATTTCCAATTTCAACATGATACAAGTTTTATTTGCATCTTTCTCAGAGTCCTATGAAAATTTTAACAGAGAACGGGAAGGGGGAGGGCATCGACGATACTTAGTGCAAGGTAGGCCTAGATTTATTGGGCTGGGCCCGCCATTCTGACGTTCCAATGTTCCGATGTCCTACGATTTTGACAAAGGATTCCAAATTCCAATATTCCGACGTAGCGCGGTTCCGACGTTCCATAGTTCCGACAAGTCAGTCTTCCGACGTTTCGATGTTCCGACACTAGGGCTAGGCGATATTATCGATATGTAGTCAAATATCGATACGAGCATGCCACGATACAATATATCGATACGGATTGCAGCGACCCGGGTGTACGCTTACACAGTAATGCCAGAAGCAAAACCGAAAGTAGAACCGAAAGTACCGTTTCTAAGAATGTTCAGACACTTCTGCCAACTGCACGGACCTCGTCGCTTACATGACAGTTATCTGTTCTTCTGTTCTTTGCTGTTACTGTTTCGAGAGAGCTACTGTAAAGATGGGGGAATTTACGGTTGTTGAAAATACCAGAGGTAAAGCGAGTGGTGGTAGTAGAAGAGAAGCAGTGGTGGTAGTAGTGGTAGTGGCGGCGGTGGTAGTTGGAATGGCAGTAAACTGTTGCAGCAGCAGCAGTAGTGGTAGTAGTAGTATCAGAATTTGCAGAAAAAGCTGCAACAGCAGTTTGTCGTCCGTGGAGATGATTATGAACATGCTACTTTACAACTGTTCCAGAAGAAACGCTTTGACGAAGCCGCTGCCAGACGGAGAGACTGCGCGTCCCTTGCCGTCGGCAAATGCAGCATTTCCGGCCACAACTCCGTGAACCAGTCGCCTCGGAAGGAGGTCGGGAGGTGCCGACTTCACCGCCTCAGACTGAACCACATGCTGCTGCTAACACGCCCCGTGACTCTGCAGGACGGCGGTCTTCTGGAAAGTTTCCCTGCTGGGGTTGGTTCTCTTTTTCCCTCAGCACGTCTGAAATCCGTGAAATGATCGACGCACTGTGAAGCACTGTGTTCAGACAGCATTTGTGACCAAGGCCTGATTAAACCCACTGATTCCAAACACTGACCTTGTTGAAGCTCGGAGCTTTGTTAGCCAGTTTTTTTTTCTTTTGCCCCGAAATACTGCTGTTCGTAAGTATTATACAGCTCGACTTTGTGTCTTCCTGACCGTTTTCTTCCACAGAAGAAAAACTTTTTATGGGGACAGCAAAACACAAGCATTATACATCGGAAACAGTGGCAGCATTGAAGAGTAACTCGTGTGGATAGAGAAAGTTCAGCCTGACAATGCTATCCTTTCCTTTTACCACATAATTTCATTCGGAGTGATATTCTGATGTGAATGAATATTGCGTACGTTTGCCGTCTTAACATTTAACCCTCTTTGAGGAACATAATCTCTCCTATTATTTTTAGGGGATTCCAGGTATCGTCCTGTTCTTGATGTTTTCTGTTTAACACTGAAATCCATAAGAGCTCTGCAGAACGTTTGTGACTGGCAAAGTACCTGGCACCGTTTCAGTAGGCTTGTTTGTAAATCCGTGCATGTGCGCGCCTTCACCTCTTTTACTACGACTAACAGAAAGTGTTTAGAATCATGCATATAGCCGGGGTTGTCGCTGTAATCATATTTGGCCAGTTTAAACTTTTGTCTGTTTTGGCTGATTACATTTTTCGTTTCTTCTTCAGACTGACCCGTTTGGGAGGCAGCAACAGCCAACACTTGGTGTATCTCTGTGCTGTTGTGGCGTATCTCTACCTGCTGAAAACCCAGAGGCATGGCTTTCGTGATGACGTCGTTTCGGCAGTCTGCACGTGCGTCTATGCTTACACCGCGTTGTCTCTTGTTTGCAGGCAATACGCAGACAACATACTACGATTGATTTACGCCATACACTGCAGGATACAAGCGTGTGGAAAACTGCGTACTTGTCTGTACGTCGTGTCGTTGGTGGCTTGTTGCAGCTCTGCTGTCATTCCTCGCCGTGGGAAGCGTGAGCTTTGCCACCTCAACATTTACTGAACGCCTGATGTGGAGGGTAGACGACAATGTCATTCAGATCGCTGAAGACAGAACGGAATTCCACGAACTGCTGATCCATCCCGCCACAGAGGGAAAGAAGCGTCCTTTCCTCCTGTCCAAACTCTATCGGTATCCCCTGGAAGACGTCCAGATGTCATGCGAGTTTTCCAAGATATGGCTATCCAACGCTCACCCCACTGATTATCAAGTGGTATGGCGTAAAAATGGTGTCCCTGTCGCCATGACAGACAGGCACAAACATCAGCTGTATGTCACAGAAGTTGTGAAAAATGAAAGCACCACCAACTTTTTGAGATCTCGTGGTGCCAGCTACTACGAAGTGAAAGCAACTCTTACAATCCACCTCCTTCGTGAATCGGACTTTGGGAGTTACACGTGTCACTGGTCAAAGCATATGAACGTGTCTTTACATGATTTTTTAACTAATTCTGCTAAACTACTGAACGAAAATGAAAAATCACGGAAGAAACCTGGAGCCAGGCAACAAAAAAAAAAAACACCATCCCCCGAGTCCAAGCGACAAAATCAAGTGGACCGCAAACGCCTGTTTCAAGATGAGTTCCTCCATATGGCGGAATTCAGACTGGTCAAAATACGACCGAGGCAGGAAATCATCCGAGCCCCAGCGAGTGCTATCCTGCATTTCACAACGAGTTACTGGCACCTGTCTGCAAAGGGCGACGTGGAAGTGGACTATTCTGTCAACGCACAGTCTTATTACAGCTTGTGCCAGGACAGCTACTTTCATGGATGCTCGAAGGCTCTGCTCCTGTACTGGTTATTCTGGCATGTGGAGGGAGAAAGATTTGGGGTGCCCCCTTTGCAGTTGTTCACCATATGGAAATATCCTGAGTTCCCTGCAGTACGATACAGTCTGGTTCACTGCCTATGTGAGAACGCCTATGGTTACCACAACACAAAATATCTTCGCCGTTACTATAACACAACCAAGCAGCGGTTTGAACTGGTGGAAGTCCTTCATCCTCATGTGCTGGTGGTGGTTCCACGGGAACAAAACATGCTGAACCTGTTCAAGAACAGGTCCCAGTGCTCTCCAGTCATTGAGCAGCCGGTCTGCCAGAGGCCTCCTTCCATCTGCAAAGCGTCCTGGGATTTTTCAAACCATCAAAGATTTCGCTGAAGTTGTGGTGACATATTTCCATCATTTTGAACTGGCCGTCATTGCTGTGGTAATTATAGCTTTGATATTTTCACTCCGATGGTTTGCTTTGTTCCTTGAGTTCACAGGTCGACACATCAGACGTCTGACTCTCGATGGTTCAATGGGATACCTCACAACAGCAGAAGAATAGACTCGAATTCTGATCCTCAGAATACAGCCAGCCAAACACCAGACCTACAAGTAAATGAAATCCAGTACGATCTTTTTCTATCCTATGCGGAGGCACAACAAGAGACGAGAATAATACATGACAATGTCCTGCCCATCTTGGAAGGCTGCGGTTTCAGAGTGTGTCTACGTGATCGTGATCTTGCACCGAATCTGACAGAAATCCTGGCCCTTTCCCGCGCCATTCAGAACAGTCACCGGGTTTTTCTCATCTTCCTGTCCGCGGCCTACTTTGAGGACCACTTCCGCAAAGACTTTGAGGCCGCCATGATCATCGAAGCTGTCTGTGATCGCCGTCACAGCGCCCCCTCCTCAGTTCTCCTGATTAAACTGGATCCGTGCCAGACGCCTCCCTGGCTGAGCCATCTGGATCTCCACGATTGACCACATCCGCCCTCACGCAGGGAGACCACTTGCTCAGACTGCTGAAATGGCTGGCACCTGCAGAGTGCTGGCAGATTCTCCGCTCAAACCTGGATATCTTCATGACTATTCTGCCTCTGCTGATTTGTGGAGCGATTTGGATCATCTCTGTCTCATGGTCCATCCCACTTATTACATCGCTGTTCTGATTCAGGTGTTCACCTCATTACACACCCCGTTGACAGTGTTGGCGCGTTGAATCCTCACTCATTCAGGGGGTACAGCAGGACAATACATTCCATCCCCGCCCCTCAAGACTACATCATCGCTGTCACTTTGCTCACAAAGCATCATTCACTGGAACAGGAAATGATCTTGGTGAAACTGATTTTCGAGTGAAAAATTACAAGCACGACAGGTGTGGGACTGCGTTGCAGAACCATTCGATTCGAGTGGACTTCCCTTTTGCCACAAATCCTACAGCCTTCACCCATGTGTGTGTGTGTGTTCCCAGCCTCAGCAATAACGCTTCCAAGTCCTGCTGACCCATTTCATTATGGAAGACCCCCGTCTCCCTGGTGACTCGGATGTGAAGTCAGCAGTGCAGGGGGTTACTGTCCCCGACCCCCAAGAGCTTCCGCTGTACCCTGCTCTCTGCTGGCCGGGTAAAAACCACCTCTGGTGATAGAAGAGGTTGCAGTCTGGCAGGCCATGTGTACTTGTTGCACCACCAGGACATGTGGAAGTGTCTCCAGCATGAACTTTGGTGGCCGTCCGTGTACGCAGATTGCTGTGGCGGCTCCTTCATTGCACCATGATGATCTGACCTCTGGAGAAGAGACAGATCCCTTCAGTGGGATTGAGAGTTTGGGTGGTGCTGCAGCCCTCATGCCTTTTGTTGCCGTTTTACGTTACTTATCAATGTTTTTGTTGCTGCTGCTGGCATCCTAGTGTCGCTGTTCCACCTGAGCCATGACTTTAGCCAGCTTGCTTGTCATTTCATTGCAATGGACACTGCTGTGAAAGACTATGCAGCTGCTGTTGTGTTCTAGCGGTTGTATCATATCAGCATTTTGTCCATTTCTATTGGCTTGATGATAATGTCCAGGTATTTAGCCATGTCCGTCCAGTATCAGAGACCGTGCTCATCAGTTTGCTCGTATTCACACGATCAAGTTCAGATCTACCCACGATAGCAATAGCTTAGATGTCACACGCTTCCCGTATCTGTTTCATTCGTTGTTCACAATCAGAATCTCCCGCAGAACGTGTCATTTTTTTTTCCGTTTCCGAACGGCACGTTCTATTATCTCTGAGAACAAGACTCGGGGGGGGGGGGGGGGGGGGGGGGGGGATTATGTCAGCTGCTAAATCATTATCAAAGAAAACCGCATTCGTCTTGAATTATAAGTAATAAACAAGAACGATAACTTTGCTCCTGTGGTGAGGGAGTTACATGTCCACAACTCCAAATGAATGCTGCTTACGGCATCAATTCGCCTGGCATAACCACAGGCCGAGGTTACACAGAACAAAAAAAAGCATCCTTATTTCTGCGAGGCAAATACATACCGTAAGCCATGGTCCTTTGGAGGTGTGGACGTATACCTCTCTCAGCATGGTACCAAAAGCTTGCTTTCTTGTTTTTTATCTACTGTGTGCGCCTCCCTCCCTCCTTCAACATTTCCTTTGATATCTGGGATCATTATACACAAAATGGAAGACCCAGACATTAACATTGTAAGTACCTTTCCGGAGGGGGGATGGAGGGGGGAAAGGGGGAGGAGACGGTCCCCTGTACCCTTTCAACTGCTCCTCCTGATCTCTCAACTACACAACCACACCCAGGGTTGTCCTGTCATCATGAACGTTTTTTTTTTTCTTTCATACTACTAGTTGAAGAGTAACTTGTAAAAATTACAACATCGACCACCCAGAGTCACGTGACTCAATTGCAGGCCCAGGAATAGGAAGATTGCATGCAGTTTTCCTGAGGAGTGCGTGCGTGCGTCCGTCCGTGCGTGCGTGCGTGCATGTGCTCCTGTGTATTTTTTTGTTTCGGTGGTTTGTTTGTTGTTGTTGTCGTTGTTGGTGGTGGTGGTGGTGGTGGTGGTGGTGGTGGTGGTGGTGGGGGGTGTGTGTGTGTGTGTGTGTGTGTGTGTGTGTTCCGGTGGATTTTTTTTTTTCTTTCGGTGGTTGTTTGTTGTTGTTCAAGTGCCATGAGATTCAAATTCAGGTGTTCCTTCTTCGTTATAAGCAAGATGTGGCTTTAATGACAACCTGAAAGAACACTCAGTGAACAGTTCCCTTTCCGTTATCCCCACATCGGCAGAACGTGCTACTGTGCTGTTAGCTTCACTATTCTCCATGTGCTTATACCACCCGATACCTGTAACGGTGGATTTCACCGGCCAGTTATGACACCCAGCAGATCGATTTTGACTTGGCACATATTAGCGTGATAATGATGACAGTCATGGGTTTTATAACGGAGTGATAGCGTAATTATTACCTCAAGTATCAGTAAATTATATGCTTGTGTTTCGACATGATGATAACAATGGCAGCCAAATGATTGGCGTAAACAGTCAAATTTGTGATACTGTTCATGCATGACAGCTGTTTGGGCAGCTGTGACTCGAATAGGAGAGAACTGGACAGGTTTAGGAGGAAAAGCCATGGTATGTTACTCACACCCTAGCCAAATGACACGAACGCAAGTTAAAGCTGGGACGGTGAACAGACTAAACGCGCGAAACTCAAATCCCCTAAAACAGTTAAGGTCTTAGGACTAAAAAAAAAAAAAACGACCTCGAACCCGCTACTCAAAATACAAGAACCAATCATATCATAAACAAACAAACAAAGCTACAGCCTCGTGCCAAATCGCTATCAAAGTTTCCAGATGTTGGCAGGGCCAACACTTGCATGCTGAAAAATCAAACTGTTTTCCTTACCTTGTCTGACGTTCTGGTGC
>JADBJO010002286.1:144714-152214 GCA_016801955.1 Conus betulinus
CCTCTGTACTGTGTGCAGGGAAACCTGGCCACCCGCCTGACGGTCGACAAGGCACAGCTGAACAACCACGAACTGGAGTGAGTCGTCTCCCTTTAACAACAACGATCAACATATGGGGGTTTACAATGTGTCTTGGTGGATGGGGGAAAAAGGCCCGTAACTTCTGGCTGCATAGCTGACTTTCCACAGTTTGAGCCATTCTAAGGATCATAAATCGTGTGTGTGTATGTGTGCGTGTGTGTGTGTGTTCTGATTGATCCCTGAAACCTGCATCGTAGCTGACACACGCCGTCTTCGACAGGTCGAATTAAGTTTCCTGTAGGGGGATGGGGACTTCTCCCTTAGCCCAAAACTACAAAGTCTTACCCTGGTGAGCACAGTGGTTTGCTCACTGGGGTGTCCTTCCCCAAGGCTAAAAGCTTATAGCGCGACTTTTGATCGCATGATGCTTCGGTCATAAGACATATGGGTATTTCAGAGGAGAGAACCGTGACACCTGTCATCCCCCTGCCCCACACTGGTAGGAACATCGCCATTTGGTCCGACATGCATAGGGCAAACACGGCAGAAAAAACACGAACTCCGATCCACGTGTATTCAAGAAAACGACAGCCTTACAATCTTGAACATCGTTACACAGACAAATAGAAACAAACGCTTGCGTAAACGACCAATCAGCATTGTTACACAGACAAATAGAAACAAACGCTTGCGTAAAAGACCAACGCTGATGTAAAAAAACAATCTAACATTTTGATCGTGAGGCGAACAGGAGAAGGTAAATGGTTTCTTGTTCTTCGTTTTCACTGTCCTAAATGTTATTTGCTTTCACCTGAAGAAGACCCAAGAGGTCGAAATGCATTGTGTCTTGTCCTGTTCTCTGTTTGTCAGTGTCCTTGACGGTAACTAACCCCCTCTTTTTTAATTTTAATCTTGCGTGAAGCAGGAAAACATAAACTGTTCATAGTAGGGGAGGTAATAAGAGAGAGAGAGGGGTGGCTAAAGAGAAAAAGTTACCTCCTTTGTCGCCAGTGTGGGAGACGCATCCTTGGCGAACACCCAACAGAACACAGTGAATCATGATCAGACCTGTAACCACAGGACCGTAGTGGCGGGGACAAGCAGTAATATCACTGCACATTTGACATATACAGTTCGTTAGAGACTTTTGTGTCCATCTCTCAAATCATCGACTTTCTGAAAAAAAAAAAAAAAAAGAAAGAAAAAGAAAAGAAAAAAGAAAAAAGCTCCTGTTTAATTTCAACATGCCTGGGGAGGGGGCAGGGTAGGGTGTCTTGTTGTGCCATTCTTTGATGTACGAGTCAGAAGATGGCAAAGTCCTTTCCTTTCATGAACTAGCTGACAAAGGGAGCCACTGAAACAAGGGACACACGGATGCGGAAGAAGTGTCGTCTGCTACAGAAGCCTCCGTCGTTCTAAAAGTAACAAGTCTTCGCCAGTTGGAATGGTGTCTAAACTCTGCCCACTCGGAACACAGCTTCGTATAGCATCATCTGCTACTAAAATCATTAAACAAAGAAGAAGAAGAAGAAGAAAGAAAGAAAGAGAAAAAACTGACTGACCTTCAGCCAATCCTACGATCAATCGCGTCGATTTCTGAAGAAATCACGTTGTGCGGTTTTCTTTTTTTTTTTTTTTTTTTTTGTTTTCTTTCAATGTTTTATTTATTTATTCATTTTTTTTGCATCGTGTGTTTTTTGGAAACAAACAAATTACAAAAGAGGGATCAGGTCGTTTTTGTTTTTTTTTTCAACAGAGAGTGCATTATCATGCGAAATGTCCGAAATATGAGGGTTCAAAACAACTTCAAAAGATATACGTAGTATTGTCAGTACGGCTGGTATATTCTTTATGTCGTAGATTTCTTCTTCTTTTCTTTTTTTTTTACGCTTATTTACGGTAAACTGAATCAACGAACTCTGCTGCCGGTATTAACTGACGCTTGGTTGGTTGTCCTCATACAATAGAGTGCAATGTGCCTGACAGACTGACTAACTGACCGATCACTTGTTAGGCTGCCTGGTTGTTGGTTGGTTGAATGCAAGTGCAGTCTGGCTATGGGCTGGTTCATTGATAGAGTTCGTTCATTGGTTCGTTGAATGATTGGCTACATCTCTAAAGCAGAAAGCTTTACATCTCTAAAGTTTCAAGATTGATTGATTTTTGTTGTTGTTGTTGTGTGTTTTAGTTTTAGTTTTTCTTTTTTTCTTTTCTCCCCCCCCCCCCCCCCCCCCCCCCCCCCCCCCCAACCTCCTGCTTTGCTTTTCTTCTTTTTTTTCTTTTTTTTTCTAGTGGGGTCTCCATCCACCCATTTTTCCCCACCTCTCTCTCTCTCCTCTCTCTCTCTCTCTCTCTCTTTTCCCCACCTCTCTCTTTCTTTCTCTCTTCTCATCAGCACTTTGTTCACCAAGCAGATCTGTGTGTTCTATTTACCGATGGACATTCGAATGCAAAGTTTTTTTTTATGTTTTGGCGCATGATAAGCAGTGTCTGGGTTTATTTCAGTTCTAATGTTTGTGAGACTGATCGATCAATGATTTGATGGGATGCAGATTCAGCGGTGAGCACTTCCCAGCGGAGAGGGTGAAAGCCTCAGAAATGATTAATCAGTGAATTGACTGGCTACCGTATGGATGGATAGATGGACTGGTTGCAGTTCGCAACTTATCATCTTCTTGGAGAAGACGACAGCCTCAGAACTGATTATTTGACTGGTTGATGCAATGACTGGTTGACTGACTGACAACAGGTTCGGCGACTACTACGTCTTTCTGCTGGAGAAGATGAAGGCCTCAGGCAGCCTGGACATCCTTCAGATCCAGCTGGACGACATCAACAGGAAGCTGGACGAGCATGAAGGTCAGCCAGTTCAGCTTCTATCCCCATCCCCCACCCCCCTTTTTTTTCTCTCTTTATCCTGCACGCAGCGAGGACACCGCGAAGCAGGGTGTTGCTTTAGTTCTTGTCTATCTGTTGTTCTGTCTGCCCGCATGATATCTAGAAAAACAGTTTGAGGGAGAGTCATCCAGTGTTCACGAGCTTTTTTTTTTTTTTTTTTTCTTTTTTTCAGAGTCTACAAGAAATTGAATGTTGAGGTCTCTAGATTCAACACTGCGGATAAATCGAAGGGAAAACTGTTCGCAAGCGAAAAAAAAAAAAACGCCAGAGGGACGCGATTTTCGTTTGTGTAGGGATGGTTTAAGCGCGAGATGTTTTCGTTCCATTTTGGAACGCTGTGCTGGAGACTTGAAATTCATGCAATTATGAATTGATTTGTTTATTGATTGATTTTCTAATCAATTTATTTAATGGGGTAAATAGGAGAGAGAGGGGGGGGGGATCATCAATCATCTGTGCTCGCCCTCTCAGTGGCATCTTCTCATACTCATGAATCTCATCTCCCCACCTTCCCGTCCGCTCCACCCCCTGTCTCCGTCCCCTCCCTACCCCTCGTTCTCTCGCAGTCCGAGGGCCATGGAATAGCTGGTAGGCTGTCGAACTGATACGATGGCGAGTATTTCGTAACACAGAATCGCCATCAATACGAAAAAAATAAACAGAATACTAACAGGGTGTGCTACTTTATGTGCGTAACTTTACATGGATTATACTGTATTCACATGAGTGGCTGTCTGGTGCAATGAGAGAAGATGGAGTTGGCTGTCACGGTGTTGCCAGTTCCATTCCCCCATCCTTACACCTGTTTGTTTTTTCCTAGGGGTATGTGTAGTGTTAGGTAGGTCACACGGCCCCCCTACAAACACTTCCTAGAGCTTGTTCCTAACTCCCACGGCACATGTGGTGAATGTGCATGTAAACCCTGATTGGAACTAACCGTCTTCACGTTCCCAAACGTCAATAACACACAAACAGAGAGAGAGCGAGATGTGTGTGTGTGCGTGTGCGAGCGTGCGTGCGTGCGTGCGTGTGTGCGTGCGTGTGTGTGTTGTGTGTGTGTGTGTGTGTGTGTGTGTGTGTGTGTGTGTGTACACCACGCGTGTGTTCTTGTTCCTTTCAACACACACACACACACACACACACACACACACACACACCTAACAACTACCTTAACCTTTTTCCCTCAGACATGCTGCAAAAGCAGGAGGACCTCCTGAAACGCAAGCGCAACATTCTGCACTTCTTCCTGAACCTGCAGAGAGAGAGCGACAAGTTCAGGGAGCAGCAACGCCAGAAGAGAGAGAGCAGGAGAGGCGGCGGCGAGAGGAGGAAGAGAAGAGGAGGAAGGCGGAGCAGGAGAAGAAGGCCCAGAAGAAAGGAGCGAGAGGCGAGCCGACGGCCAGGGCCACCGTCCATCGCCGCGTGCACGAAGAGTTGTAATGGATGTCACGCTGGTCCGGGAACCAGTGGTGGCGCGTTTTATTTTAGTGTGATTTTTTTTTTCTTCTTCTCTCTCTCCTCTCTCTCTCTGTGTGTGGTCCTTATTGTTTTAAGTACTGCTTTCTTTGTATGGATTGTAATAATTGTTATAGACGTTTTTTGTGTTTTGTTTGTTTTTGTTTTTGTCGTTTTTGATGATGGTGTCTTGATTTGTTTTTTTGGTGTGTGTGTGTGTGTGTGTGTGTGTGTGTGTGTGTGTGTGTAATAGATATGTTTCTTCAGTGTTGCTCATCCAGCTGTTGTTGTTCTTATAACTGCTATTACTGCTGTTCTTGTTGGTGTTTTTATTATCGTAATTATCATTTGATTTTATATTGCTGATAGCCCATCCGACCACGTAGCATTTCTTAATGATGTAAATTCATTTAAATGGGTACCACAAAAATGATGATTTCATTTTTAAAAAAATGTACAAGTTCACTGTCAGATGCCGTGAAGATAATACACTCAAAAACTCATAATACACTCAAAAACCAAACTTTTATTTTCGATTACGTATTGATCACACAAGGTTAAAATGTGGATGTTGTTGTCCAATAAAACACAACTTAAAATTTATGCCCCAAAGAACTTTTTTTTTTTTATTATTGTCACGAAATCATTTTCTTAATTGTTGTTTCTAATTATTACTTCACCTTCACCGTGTCTCCCTGATGAGTCCGATCCAGCGGACGAAAGGCCTAGGAGCAGGCAATACAAACAGATCTGTCTTTGAGAGGGATTACAATGGTTCCCTTATGCAGCTAGTGAAGGGTTTTCATATTTATAATATATTTTCTTAATTTTATGTTCCCATTTTCTTCATCTTCAACGCCGACCCCCACCCCTTAAGCTCAAATCTTTGCCAAGTCATTACTGTGATGACGAGGGGCTGTAGGTCTGCGCCTGTTTTTCCCCCACTATTAGATTGTTCGTCTTTGTATTTGTCTGACTTTAATCAAGTTAAAAGGCTGTGCCAGTCTTGAATGAAAGTTACTCTGTGTTAGGTTTCCTTATGGGAGCAAAAGTTACCCTACTTGTTTATTGTCACCTTTTAGTCAAATAGTACAGTATTAAGTGTAGATGAGTAAGGTCAAGTAAAGTGCGTTTCTGGGCCTGTATTCGTTTAAGATGAAACTGTAGTCACACATATGTGTGTGTGTGTGTGTGTGTGTGTGTGTGTGTGTGTGTGGTTACTATCTGTGTGTGTGTCTGTGTGTGTGTGTGTGTGTGTGTGTGTGTGTGTGTGTGTGTGTGTGTGTGTGTAGTTACTATCTGTGTGTGTGTGTGTGTGTGTGTGGTTACTATCTGTGTGTGTGTGGATGTGGGTGTAGTTACTATCTGTGTGTGTGTGTGTGTGTGTGTGTGTGTGTGTGTGTGTGTGTGTGTGTGTGTGTGTCTGCGTGCGTGTAGTTACTATGTGTGTATGTGTTTGTAGTCGCTGTGTGAATGCGTGCGCGCGCGCGTGTGTGTATGTGTGTGTTCTTCAGTGGAGGAAAAGGAAATACTGTTCACTATCACTGCAATTTGAATCAGAACAAATTGTGACGTGAGTGAACTAGCAGAGAGACGCAACAATTAAAACGATCAGAGCTCGCTGTGGTGACAGTCATAGGGAAACCACCGGTTGCCCGACACACACACACACACACACACACACACACACCCCCCCCCCCCCCCCCCCCCCCCCCCGACTACTAACAATACCCACCTGCATAGCTGTTGAGATTTTGTGATTGTGGGAAAGAATGTTACGATGGTTGTGCCCCTTTCCTGTGATTCACTCCCTGTTCTGCCTCTCTGTCTTCCTCTCTCTCTCTCTCTCTCTCTCTCTCTCTCTGTCTCTCTGTCTGGATGTCTGTCACTTTCTGTCTGACTGTCTCTGGACAGCAACAGCATTATGTCCTCTCTTTGCCTGTTTGTCATTTTTTTTGTAGTAGTATGTTTCCTTCCCCCTTTCGTCCGCTCTACAGTGTATTTATTGTCTTCCCCTTTTTTTTTGTCAGTAAGCCTACCACATAAAGTGTCATGTTCTGTTTTCCTCCTTGTCAGTACAATTACGCCGTCTTCTCTATTACTCTTTGTTTGTACTGTAGTTCTCTCTTTGTCAGTGCTGTGATGTCCTGTTTTCTTTCCATCTTTGTTAACAGTGGCAGCATCACGTTCTTCTCTTCCTGTCTTTGCATGAACTTGTAGTGTCTCCTTTTCTGTGCGTCTTCTTCACTACTGCCGTCATGTTCTGTGTTCTTGCACGTCTGAAAGTGATCCCCCCCCCCCCTCCCTCCCATCCCTTCCTGCAAAAATGTTGGTTGAAATGGTCTTCATTCTGTTACGTGTTGTTTTTTTTTAATCTGTGTGTCTGCTCTTCTGGCCAAACACAAACACCCAGGTATAATCTGTAAGTGTATGGCGGTTTGAAAACTCAGTTTTGTCGTGATTTTCACGAAAGGTTCGTTTGATGTGCTGTATGTGCATTCAGCTTTATGATGATATCGTATTTGTATCTGCAATTAAAGGAAAATTCCCTTTGATGAGAATTTATTAGTCAGGTAATACTATTCCGTTTGATGAGTATTATTAGTCATGTTGTAATACTATTCTGTATGCGTGTGGGTGGGTAGGTTATAGGTGTGATGTTGTGAAACAGGTGCTAACGTTCTACATCATCTTAGACAAACACCAGTGTCTACTAATTACACAGCGAAAATTTTCGCAAACAGAAAAGCGTCGCTTTCGCCTGATTTTTTGGAGAATCCCCACCCTTCCTGTGCCCCCCCCCCCCCCCCCCCTCCTCCCTCCCCTTCCACCACCACCACCACTATGCCACACCTCACAGTGGAAGACAAGACTAATAAGGTAAAGAAGCAGAGCCGACGCCACAGTCGAGAAATCTTTATTTCAAAAACAAAAAAGTGCTCCGCACTACACTTCGTTAAGAGAACGCTGTCTGTGACGATGTCCAAAGGACTGTCGGGAGGGACGTACCACAATATCGCCATCAGCTCCCTGCCAGCGACAGCACAGAAACCCTTCCCCAGTCAAAAGGCTGTGTCAGATCACAGCTTCCAAAATAGGAATCTGACAGGACAACGAACCAAGCAG
>JADBJO010002286.1:159714-164714 GCA_016801955.1 Conus betulinus
ATAACATGTCTGCCAGTACTATTATAACATGCCCTGCCTGTACTATTATAGCATATCCTGCCTGTACTATTATACCATGTCCTGCCCCACTATTATGATCTGTCCTGCCTGCACTATTATGATCTGTGCTGCCTGTACTATTGTTATGTGTCCTGCCTGTACTGTTATAACATGTCCTGCCTGTACTGTTATAACATGTCCTGCCTGCACATTATGATCTGTGCTGCCTGTACTATTGTTATGTGTCCTGCCTGTACTGTTATAACATGTCCTGCTGCTGCACTATTATGATCGCTGCTGCCTGTACTATTGTTATGTGTCCTGCCTGTACTGTTATAACATGTCCTGCCTGTACTGTTATGATCTGTCCTGCCTGTACTATTATGATCTGTCCTGCCTGTACTATTATGATCTGTCCTACCTGTACTATTATGATCTGTCCTGCCTGTACTATTATGATCTGTGCTGCCTGTACTATTATATAACATGTCCCGCCTGTAGTATTATGATCTGTCCTACCTGTACTATTATGATCTGTCCTGCCTGTACTATTATGATCTGTGCTGCCTGTACTATTATGATCTGTCCTGCCTGTACTATTATGATCTGTGCTGCCTGTACTATTATGATCTGTGCTGCCTGTACTATTATAACATGTCCTGCCTGTACTATTATGATCTGTCCTACCTGTACTATTATGATTGTCCTGCCTGTACTAGTATGATCTGTGCTGCCTGTACTATTATGATCTGTGCTGCCTGTACTATTATAACATGTCCTGTCTGTACTATTATGATCTGTCCTGCCTGTATTATTATGATCTGTGCTGCCTGTACTATTATGATCTGTCCTGCCTGTACTATTATGATCTGTGCTCTCTGTACTATTATTATCTGTCCTGCCTGTACTATTATGATCTGTGCTGCCTGTAATATTATGATCTGTCCTGCCTGTACTATTACAATCTGATGCTCTATTTTAACCTGTCCTGCTTGTGTTTTGGTAATCTGTCCTGCGTGTACTATTTACATATCCTGTCTGTGCTCTCATGATCTGTCCTGTCTGTGCTATATGATTATCCTGCCTGTGTTATTATAATCCGTCTTGTATGTACTATGATAATCTGTCCAGTCTGTACTGTTATAATCTGTTTTGTCTGTACTATTTCAGTCTGTCATGTCTGTATTACTTTAATCTGCTCTGCCTGTACTATTGTGACATGTCCTGTCTGTACTGTTGAAATCTGTCCTGTCTGCGCTATGAATTATACTGTCTGTACCATTATAATTTGTCCTCCCTGTACTATAACAATCTCTTCTGTTATGCATTGTTATGATCTGTTCTGTCTTAATCATTATATGTCTTGCCCGTATCATTATAATCTGCCCTGTCTATCTATGATGTTCTGTGCTGTCTGTTCTATGATCATCTGATCATTTTTTTTTCCTGTCTCTATGATTATCTGCCCTACCTATATTATGATGACTTGTACTGCCCATACTATGATAATCTGTACTCCCCATACTATGATAATCTATCCTTCCCACACTATGATAATCTATATCTGCCCATACTATGATAATCTATACTGCCCAGACTATGATCTGTACTGCCCATACTATGTTAATCTGTACTGCCCAGACTATGATCTGTACTGCCCAGACTATGATAATCTATATACTGCCCAGACTATGATCTGTACTGCCCAGACTATGATAATCTATACTGCCCAGACTATGATCTGTACTGCCCATACTATGATCTGTACTGCCAATACTATGTTAATCTGTACTGCCCAGACTATGATCTGTACTGCCCAGACTATGATAATCTATACTGCCCAGACTATGATCTGTACTGCCCATACTATGAAATTCTGTACTGCCCAGACTATGATCTGTACTGCCCATACCATGATAATCTATACTGCCCAGACTATGATCTGTACTGCCCATACTATGATCTGTACTGCCCAGACTATGAAAATCTGTACTGCCCAGACTATGATCTGTACTGCCCATACCATGATAATCTGCACTCCCCATACTATGATAATCTATCCTTCCCATACTATGATAATCTATCCTGTCCATACGATGATAATCTGTACTGCCCAGACTATGATCTGTACTGCCCATACTATGATAATCTGTACTGCCCATACTATGATCTGTACTGCCCATAGTATGATCTGTACTGCCCATACTATGATTATCTGTACTGCCCAAACTACGATCTGTACTGCCCATACTATCATAATATGTACTGCCCATACTATGATAATCTGTACTGCCCAGACTATGATCTGTACTGCCCAGACTATGATCTGTGCTGCCCAGACTATGATAATCTGTACTGCCCAGCCTTTGATCTGTACTGCCCATACTATGATAATCTATACTGCCCATACTGTGATAATCTGTACTGCCCAGACTATGATCTGTACTGCCCATACTATGATCATCTGTACTGCCCAGACTATGATCTGTACTGCCCATACTATGATCTCTGATCTGTACTGCCCATACTATGATTTCTACTGCCCACACTATGCTCTGTACTGCCCATACTATGATAATCTATGTTGCCCAGACTATGATCTGTACTGCCCAGACTATGATCTGTACTGCCATACTATGATAATCTGTACTGCCCATACTATGAGCTGTACTGCCCATATTATGATAATCTGTCCTGCCCATACTATGATAATCTATACTGCCCAGACCATGATCTGTACTGCCCATACTATGATAATCTGTCCTGCCCATACTATGAACTGTACTGCCCATACTATGATAATCTGTACTGCCCATACTATGATAATCTGTACTGTCCATACTATGAACTGTACTGCCCATACTATGATCTGTACTGCCCATACTATGATAATCTGCCCTGCCCATACTATGATAATCTATCCTGCCCATACTATGGTAATCTATACTGCCCATACTATGATAATCTATACTGCCCATACTATGATAATCTGTCCTGCCCATACTATGATAATCTATCTACTGCCCATACTATGATAATCTGTACTGCCCATATATAATAATCTGTACTGCCCATACTATGATAATCTGTACTGCCCATACTACTGCCCATACTATGATAATCTGTACTGCCCATACTATGATCTGTACTGCCCATACTATGATAATCTGTACTGCCCATACTATGATAATCTGTACTGCCCATACTATGATCTGTACTGCCCATACTATGATCTGTGTACTGCCCATACCATGATAATCTGTACTGCCCATACTATGATCTGTACTGCCCATACTATGATCTGTACTGCCCATACTATGATCTGTACTGCCCAACTATGATCTGTACTGCCCATACTATGATCTGTACTGCCCATACTATGATCTGTACTGCCCATACTACGATAATCTGTCCTGTCCATACTATGATAATCTATCCTGCCCATACTATGATAATCTGTACTGCCCATACTATGATAATCTATGCTGTCCATACTATGATAATCTGTACTGCCCATACTATGATCTGTACAGCCCATACTATGATCTGTACTGCCCATACTATGATAATCTGTACTACCCATACTATGATAATCTGTACTGCCCATACTATGATAATCTATACTGTCCATACTGTGATAATCTGTACTGCCCAGACTATGATGTGTACTGCCCATACTATGATCTGTACTGCCCATACAATGATAATCTCTACTGTCCATTCTATGATCATGGGTGCTGACTGTCAGGTGTGTGTGCTGACCCTGGCCACCCTGGACTGCTGCTGTGTGCCGCGGTGTCCACACCCCGGGAGCTCCTGCCTCTGCTGGGCACCTTCACCGCGGACGACGCCAGGGGTGGGCGAGTTCTGCAGGGTCGCCACCTTCCTCGTCTTCCTCCTCAACTTCACCTCAGCCCTCGTCCTCATTGTCATCGCCCTCATCCGCTTCCTCAAGGTCAAGGACGACGGTTTGGGGGTCGAAAGTCACGTGATGTGCAGAGCTGTGAGGGTGAAGGTGATGAGGGGGGTTGCGGGCTTTGAGGTCTGTGAAGGGGGTCAAGCTGGCCTGTGCGGTTTGTCTCGGGGTGGCTTTGGCCTTCACGTGTCCCGCTCTGGTGTTCTACGGCCCTGGAAACATGCCGCGTGGTGGACTCAACAGTACCATTACGTCTTGTTCGCTGTACGCTGGCTCCAAAAATCAGCCCAGAGCTTTTCAATCGGTTCTCTTCTTCATCTTCGTAGCTATGGTGGTGACGGTGACCGGCATCTACAGCACCATCTTGCAACACATTTGGGTAGAGAAGAAGAGGGGTAACTCCGAACTCTCGCGCTCAGTGTCGTACAAGCGTCAGTCATCCTTGCATCTAGGAAGTCTGTGCGGGTCTCACAGCGCCGTGTCACGTGCTGTTCATTCCCCTTTCGGTCGGACGGTGAGCGACTCAGGGGCGGCGAAGAGTCCAAAGCATGACCTGAGAGTGCTTCGGGCGCTCAGCGACAGCGAAGCCTGTCGGCTGCACGTGAACAATGTTCGACCAGGTAATGACATGATTTGTCCGGTCGAAAGTATCGCCTCTCAAGGCAGTGAGCTTGAGCGCGTGGAGGACCAGGAGCACCATGCCCCTGGTGGCGGGGGCACCGCAGCAGACAGCAGGGAGAATCCACTACCGGAAGAGTCTGCCGGTGCCGAGTTGCCTCCCATCTCCTACACCGCTCAGCAATTGTCGCTGTCCAGTCTCAACGTGTCGCAAGAGAATGTCATCGACGCAGAACACGTTGCAGTTTCCCTCCCCTGCCCATCTGTTTCGTCGATACAGTTCAACAAGCAGGGGCACAAGGCGCAAACGGTCACTCTCGTTTTCATTTGTGTCTCGATTATCTTCATTCTGAGTTATCTCCCATTTTTTGCCGTGAATATTTTTTCTTTACGCTCCGATTCCGGCTTTGTGGGAAATTTTATCGAGGTCTTATTTGATTTCCAACGCTGCTAATCCTCTGGTGTA
>JADBJO010002286.1:167214-169714 GCA_016801955.1 Conus betulinus
TCTGAGAGAGAGAGAGAGAGAGAGAGAGAGAGAGAGAGAGAGAGAGAGAGAGAGAGAGAGAGAGAGAGAGAGAGAGAGAGATTTGATTCTCAGTACAGTTAAGATGTATTTGGTTTATTGTTACAATTTCTGATTTTATTATTCTACTTACAAATGTTAAATGTTTCATGTTAATTTTTCCTTTATTTTTTTTTTTATGTCTTTCAGATGTTATTTGTATTATTCTCGTTTTCTCATTAATTTATTTAGGTTTTATCCTTTTAAAATGTCAGTACAACACTATGTTAATCTGACAGTAAATGGTTTCAGTCAGTCAGTGTGTGTGTGTGTGTGTGTGTGTGTGTGTGTGTGTGTGTGTGTGTGTGTGTGTGTGTGTGTGTGTGTGTGCAAAATATAGTGTCACCACGGGGGGAAAATTAATCGGGGGAATGTCTATGCCCTTCGGTTCTGTTGATTTATTTGATCAAAGAAGGTCATAGGCTCCAGTTAGCCTCTTCAGTCACGAACCGATGATTGTCAAGCTGTGAGTTCAAACCCCTTCATTAAGTATTTAACAATGTCTTCCTTTCCGACCGCTAACCTCCACAGTTACACGTACTCCAAGGTATTGTCTGTCTTCATACCTTGGCATGTACTGGGAGGTTCATCATTGGCGACAACTTGACGCATGTGACGGTCTCAGTCCCACCACCAGGGTTCCCACATGCCCATTTCATGGGTAATGTCTAAACACGACACCATACTGCTTTGATGGTGCTGGTTTTTCTTTTTTTTCTGTTTTTCTGTTTTTTGTTGTTGTTCTTGTTGTTTTTTTTTTTTTTTTTTTGTTTAGGGGAGGCTGGTGGAGTGAGGGGAGGATGTGAGGGTGACAGTTTTTTGTGGGGATGGGGGGGGGAGGGGAGGGGAGGGTGGCTGTGATCCATTCTTCCGTTACATAGCGGACAACTTCCCTACGAAGATGGAGTGCAATTTAAGGTTAATACAAGGAATCTCTCTCTCCTCTCCCACCCACCTGCTTCCTCCACCACCCACCACCCCACCCACTCCCCCACCCCTATTTTTTTTTCTTTTTTTTTTTTTTTTTTGTTTGGTAAATGTATGCTCACTCAGACACTTACAGACGGAAGACATCCATATTCCATGTAAGGCATGTCTAATATCACTTATGGTGAAAAGACATAAAAACAAAGAACGAACGAACGAACGAACGAACGAACGAACGAACATCCATATTCCAGGGGAACAAAAGGCTTGTATGGGATTGTGTCTTACACGGAAGTAAATCTAACAGAACAGGTTTAAAAAAAAACATTCAATGAGAGGAAGTTGTTCCTGAAAAAAACAGGAAAGGTCCTGATGGCATGTACTGGTAGGTTCATCATTGGCGACAACTTGACGCATGTGACGGTCTCAGTCCCACCACCAGGGTTCCCACATGCCCATTTCATGGGTAAATGTCTAAACACGACACCATACTGCTTTTTGATGGTGCTGGTTTTTTCTTCTTTTTTTCTGTTTTTTTGTTGTTGTTCTTGTTGTTTTTTTTTTTTTTTTTTTTTTGTTTAGGGGAGGGCTGGTGGAGTGAGGGGAGGATGTGAGGTGACAGTTTTGTGGGGATGGGGGGGGGGAGGGGAGGGGAGGGTGCTGTGATCCATTCTTCCGTTACATAGCGGACACTTCCCTACGAAGATGGAGTGCAATTTAGGTTAATACAAGGAATCTCTCTCTCCTCTCCCACCCACCTGCTTCCTCCACCACCACCACCCCACCCACTCCCACCCCTATTTTTTTTTTTTTTTTTCTTTTTTTTTTTTTTTTGTTTGGTAAATGTATGCTCACTCAGACACTTACAGACGAAGACATCCATATTCCATGTAAGGCATGTCTAATATCACTTATGGTGAAAAGACATAAAAACAAAGAACGAACGAACGAACGAACGAACGAACGAACATCCATATTCCAGGGGAACAAAAGGCTTGTATGGGATTGTGTCTTACACGGAAGTAAATCTAACAGAACAGGTTTAAAAAAAAACATTCAATGAGAGGAAGTTGTTCCTGAAAAACAGGAAAGGTCCTGAAAAAGAGGAAGTCTTTCAGAAAAGGAAATCTTCTTTACACAATGTGTACACACACACACACACACACACACACACACACACACACACACACACACACATACACACACATTTTGTCTAATATCACGAATAGTTGATAGACGTTTAAACGAAGGACACACACACACACACACACACACACACACACACACACACACACATATACACACGCGCGCGCGCGCGCGAATGCACGCACGCACGCACACACACACACACACACACACACACACACACACACACACACACACACACACACACACACACACACACACACACACACACAACACACACACACACACACACACGCACGCACGCACGCACGCACGCACGCATGCAGGCACGCGCGCGCGCACAACCACACACACACACACACACACACAC
>JADBJO010002286.1:192214-232214 GCA_016801955.1 Conus betulinus
GTGTACGATGTGCACGGAAGGGAAGTGGAGTTCTACCGTGATGTTCCAGAAATCCTCAGAGACCTTCATTCCCAGGGCTACAAGATTGGCATCGCATCAAGGTACAGCATGTTGTCATGGCCAATCGGGGTGTATGCCTGGTTTGGTGTTTGCATAGCCACAAGTATGTTGTATTGTGTATTTTGTGGAGGTATTGGGGGGGGGGGGGGGGGCGCAGATGGTTAATAAATGGGTTGGTTAGTGTGGAAGATTGGGTGCTCTCTCCTTGAAACGGTAACAGAAATGGGGAAACCTATACATGTGCAAATTTGACAACAGCTTAGAGTCCACTTCTTTCATCGCCTTTGTGCTGTCTTAATTTAATCCCCCCCACCCCCACCACCCACCCCACTCTCTCTTTCTATCTCTTAGTCTCTCTCTCTCTCTGTCTCTCCGGCTCCCCTCCCCCCTGTTTTCATCTCTCTCTCTCATGCTCTATGTTTGTGTGTTATGTGTGTGCAGCATTGTCAACAAACGTTCATGTGTCTCTCTGAAATTTGTATGTTCACGGTATTCATGAATGCTAAGTTACATCCAAGTGTGACATCAACATCCACCTCAGACAGGGGAACTGGCTAGAAGGATCACCATCTGGGTTTTGTGTATGAAAAGGAACATGTCAAACACAACACAGACAAAGACACCAGCAAAACGTCATCACCATCAGATGGGCAAGACCTGTGGCTGATTTTGTGTTTATGTCATGTGTCGAGGGAATTGAACACACAGCCTTGGTGGACCATTCTCTTTGTACCGCAAACTCACAAACCTTTTTTTTTTTTATCTGATAGCAGTTAAAAACATGCCAGCTTTTTTTTTTTTTTTCATCATTATCTGACAGTTGGACGCAAAGCCAGAAGAACTGCATTGGTCAGACGCATGAGCACAAAGAGTGGCAGTGTGTTCTGGACCACTGAGTTAAGGTGAAGTGCATGCTGACATCTGCTTCATCAGTGTATTGCGGTATTTTCTCACTTGTACATGAAGTACATGGTTGCACTGTGTGAAAGTCACAGCACAGTGTAACAGGCTACATGTATGAATGTACAAGCAGGTTCTTGAAAATTGTATGTATGCATATGTATACATGCTTTCTGTTTTTTTAACACGTTTGTGAATGTCTGTTCACATGTGTTAAGTGTGTGTGTGTGTGTGTTGTGTGTGTGTGTGTGTGTGTGTGTGTGTGTGTGTGTGTGTGTGGCTCTGCACACATGCATGCATGTGTGCGTGTGTGTGTGTTTGCATGTATGTGTGTGTGTCAGTACAACCTTGATCTGACAATAAATTGGTTTCAGTCAGTCAGTGTGTGTGTGTGTTTCAGGACATCATGCCTAGCAGAGGCCAACGATCTGACCCGTCTGTTCAACTGGGACCAGTTCTTCCACTACAGGGAGATATACCCAGGTTCAAAGACCACCCATTTCAAAAGGTAAGAAATGATTTGTTCACAAGGAACCAGATCAATGGTTGATTCAATCAGCTCCAAAGGAGAACAAATAGTACAGATCCTGAGTTGTCTCCGTCTTCTGGTAGTTTGATATTGTTTGCTTTGGGTTTTTTTTAACTATTTGCAAGGGTTTTGATAAAATATCATAACACATAATAAAATGATTTATAATAGGACGATTACGGGCAGTTTTCAGTGTATGTTAGTTCTGTCATTTCCAACAAGCCAGGTTTGAGGTTTAAATGGTATTGCTAACAGTACACTTTGGCCCAACTTAGTTACCTAAACTTAAAATATAGGGAAACCCTAGGGAAACTGGAAATACGGTGGAACCTCTAGGAAACTGGAATACAGTAAAACCTCAAGGAAACTGGAAATACAATGAAACCTCCAGGAAACTTGAAATACATGTGAAAGTAATGCCTAATGCCATGGGGAGAGCATGGAAAATGTGATGGCAGTAAAAAAAAAAAGTGCTGTATTAGCTTTGTGCTGCATAGCTTCCAGGGATTTTTTGTTTGGGTTTTTTTTGTTGCTGTTATCTGTCTTTCAAGTCAGTTGTTCCAAAACACTGTTTAATTGCATTTGATGTGTGTGTGTGTTGTTGTTGCATTTGTTTCACCATTATCAATCAGTGTTGCATTGTCGCAGGCTGCACAGGGACTCTGGTGTTGCTTACGAGGACATGATTTTCTTTGACGATGAGCACAGAAACATCGTTGAAGTGGTCGAATGGGTAAGCGCTTTTCCAGTCAAGTGCACCTGTCTTGTGACCTTCATGTAGCATTCACTGTTTATTACAGCGTGTGCAAGATCAGGCTGCCTGTTGAAACAGGTGCACAGTGTGTGCAAGATCAGGCTGCCTGTTGAAACAGGTGCACAGTGTGTGCAAGATCAGGCTGCCTGTTGAAACAGGTGCACAGTGTGTGCAAGATCAGACTGCCTGTTGAAACAGGTGCACAGGTGCAAGATCAGGCTGCCTGTTGAAACAGGGCACAATGTTGACACTGCCTGTTTTCAGGTGTTTGTGGGTTTGTGAAAGCTGCGACTTGTGGGTTTGTGAAAGCTACAACTTTTTTTTTTTTTTTTCAATTAAGAATTTTAATTCAAGTTTCTTAGATGTTCGAAATTTGTGCTTGGAAGAGTAGAACAAAAAGTGATTTCCTAAAGGGCAGCATGAGCTCAATCAGAAGGTGCTGTATGTGATCATACGTTCATGAGTATGTTCTGCGCGCATGAATTTCAGAGCATTTTGTGATGTAGATAGAGAGGTGGCACTTTTCAGCCCCAGGCCAGACATTTAGCCAATGAAAATCTGGATATCTCCTTTCAGGCCCAGTGAAAGAAGAGTCTTGGCTTGAAGAGTGTAATGATGTATCATATGTATGTATAATATTTGTGTAATGTATGTAATAATGTGTGTGTGTGTGTGTGTGTGTGTGTGTGTGTGAGTGTGTCATATTGTGTGTGTGTGTGTGAGATCTAGGCTCATATTTTCTTACTTTTAAAATTCAGTACTCGGTCACGTCAAATATTGAAGTCTCAGCATTTCAGAAGTTTCAGACGGAGACTCATGGTATCTTTATGATTCATTGAGAGATTTTCAGTTCAGTTAACTGCATTTTCAAGAAAATTGGCTGAAACGTGTGTCAGCCCTTCCTTCCGTCAAAATTATTTTCAAAAAGTATGTAGCCTCAAGACATTTTTTTTTCTGCTCTTTAGAATACAAGCTACTTGATCTTTAAGAATATAAGCTACCTGATCTGAAGAATATAAGCTACCTGATCTTTAAGAAAAATATCTTAATATTTAGGAATATATGCTGCTTAATCTTTCAAATTCACATGTTATGGGTAAGAAAAAGTATATTTTACTGTTGTGTCAGTATAAGCTATCTGATCTTCAAGAATATAAGCAACCCGATCTTTAAGAAAGCTGCTGTATCTTTAGGAATATATGCTGCTTAATCTTTAAAATTTACATGTTACGGGTAAGAAAAAGCATTTTACTGTTGTGTCAAAATAAGGTATCTGATCTTCAAGAATATAAGCTACCCGATATTTAATATAGAGCTACTTTATCTTTAGGAATATATGCTGCTTGATTTTTGAAGTTTACATATTGCAGGTAAGAAAAAGCATATTGTGCAGTTGTTGTATCAATATAAGCTACCTGATGTTCAAGAATGTAAGCTACCTGATCTTTAAGAATATAAGCTACTTTATTTTTACAAATATATGCTGCTTAGTCTTTACAGTTTACATATTACAGGTAAGAGAAAGAGCATATTTTGCATTTGTTGTGTCACAGTCTGTATGCCTTTAGCAGCACTTTGGTGGACATACTGTGCATCCATCTTATTTGCTCGTTTTCATTAGTCAGTGGTGGTCACTCACAATTTGACCAATTACAAAGTTGTCAACCATCCCGAATATTTCTGGAATTCCCCCGATTTAGAAGGCATTCCCAAATCCTAAATTGTTTTAAAGAAATCCAGAATTTCAAAATTTTGTTGATGAATATTGGGTGCAGGGGGCATTTCGTGAACAGGTTTATGATAAAGTATTGCAACAGAAAGCTGAAATGATAATGTTGATGGTGGCAATGATATGCATGGAAAATGCATTTTCATTTTAAACCCTTCATTTGTCAGTTGAAACATAAAGGTTGTTAGGAATGCTGTCAGTTCAACAAACTGCTGCCTGTTCAGCCCACCACCCCAGCTCCATCATCCCCCGATTCCAGAATTGTGACTCCAGAAGGTTGACAGCTATATGACTAGGAGTAGGGTAAGTGCACAGGATGAATGTTTCAACACACAATACAAACATGGATCGTTGATGTT
This sequence comes from Conus betulinus, assembly GCA_016801955.1. Lineage (NCBI taxonomy): Eukaryota > Metazoa > Mollusca > Gastropoda > Neogastropoda > Conidae > Conus > Conus betulinus. The sequence continues at coordinate 196,546 of JADBJO010002286.1, forward strand.
TCAGCCAGTTTCTGTGTAATGTGTTTTCACCAACGGTTTGCTGTGTGCCAGGTGTGCTGTGCAAGTTTGTGGATGGATGGGGATGGGGTGACCAAGCAAGTGGTGGCCGACGCGTTGAAGGAGTTTGCCCAGCGCAAAGGACACCATCAGGCCTCCCAGTCACAGAGCAAAAAGGATCTTTGACCACAGCTGCTGATTAGTGTGCTGGTAGACGGACAGTGATTGTGAGAAGATTGTTATGTCTCATTGTATACTATGATAGGCAGACGGTGATTGTATACTGTTAATTTCTGTACATGTGCTCACAGACAATGGTCATTTACAGATTGTTGCATCTGTCTGTGCATGCTCAGAGGCAGACAATGATTGTGTAAAGATTGTTGCACCATAGTCTCTAGTTCGCTGCTGCCTGTTGTGATGGTATATTTTTGTACCATATGATTATAGTTTGAGACTGAATTTTTAATTTTATACATACTGTGATGAGTCAGGGTGGGAAGATACGCCTCATGGCAAGGACACTGGGGAAGTTTCCATTCAAATGTGACAGTCACTTTCAGTTGAAGTTCACTGCCACTGTCTGTCTTACCAGTGGTGGATTCAGGAAGGAGCAACTTTCTGATGCTAGTCTTCAACGAAAAAAAAAGTTTTCTCTGGAATTGTCAGAGTGGCTCAAGAACGGTATAATTTTCATAAGGCTTGTGCATTTGGCGCTTGTGCTCCAGATTGAAGGACAGAATTGAAACAGGGACGGATATGAGATTATGCAGGAGCGATCAACATAAAGACACAAGTGAATTTTGGTATGCAGGACTTTACTTTTGATACACGACTGAAGAAGAAAAAAAATGAAGGCAACAGACATGTTGGGAATATAGCAAAGAGTGTTGGTCTCTCTCTGACTGATTCATACACAGTTGTCCTTGTTAAGATAGGGCTGTACAGCTTTCTTGTCGCAATGCCCAGTAGAATGGTATCAGGGCTCCGCTTTGCAAATAGAGTTGCCTGGTTAGAGGCAGAAGGGTCTCTCTCTCTCTCCTACCAGGTGACATCACTGTGGGCGGGCCGGCTGGTGCATCGGCTGTCCACCTGGACTGGTTGTAGACAAGGATGATCAGTCACATAGCCCAAGTTTGGTGAACAAGGTTACAGGGTCAAGGTCAGATCTGTGAAACTTGTGAGGCTAGATCTCAGAAGTGGGAAAGGGAATATCTCCCTCTCTAGCACACACCTGGATCTGTTTTTGTTCAATGTTCACAGACTATTTAAGTCTTACTGCCCTGTGTGACGAGTGAAAGGATTTTCTGTTGTTCGTTCTTTTATTAGATGATGAAGCCACATCACTTTTGTGGTGGCTAGCTGATTGACACACGTCAGATAGGGACAATCAGTTTGGGTGAAGATAGAGTAGTCTGAGGCAGTGGGGTTGAAACCCCTTGACGTCAGGTAGGCACAGTGGAGGCACTGGGTTGGACCCCTTGACACATGCAGGGCTCACAGTTTCTGACCTGTTTACCCCAAATTCGTGTGCCTGTGATGTCTTGGACAAAAACCTGTAATTAGGAAAAAAAAAAAAAAAAGAAGAAAAAATAATCTTCATAATCGCAATACTTTCACAACTTATGAAAATTTGGAAGAGCCGGCTGTTGGTGCTGAAGACCACTTCGTCGCCATCTTTGACAAGGTAAAAGACGCAAGAGGAAATGTCTTCTTACTGCTTTTGACTGAAAACAGTAGCAGACGAAACTTAGTGTTTTAAAATTTTCTTTCTTTGATTTTTTCCCCATAATTTTTGGGGGGAGGCCGTAATTCCCATAATTTCAATTTTTTCTCCATTACGGTAAAACCATAAGGCTAAACAGGTCTGCAGTTGGGTATCCACTGCTTCATTCACTGTTGACGGTCAAGGATCTCGGATGGTGCCGGTAAACATTAAATGCGACCGTTCCCAGGATAGTCACTGGATAACCAGGCTGATGGACGGGTGGCAAGGAGAAAGAGACATTAGACAAATTCGTTTTAAGTTGCCTGACAACTAGGGAGAAAGGGGTCATAGTCCCTTTTGGAACAGGCCTGCATGGAGGAGTCCATGAATGAATGCGATATGTTGCTGGGCCTGGGGCTGTCTTTCATGCAATGTGTATGACACAGAAATTTGTGGAGCTTGTGTCTTGTGGGGGAGGAGAGAGGTGAGGGAAGAAAAAAAGAGAGGGAGGGGGTATATGAAGCTGAAGAATTGCTCCATGATGTAACATGTAGGCTTGAAAGTGAAGAAAAACAGAGAGAGATGGACTTCGAGGTGGTGGGGTGGGAGAGAGGAGGAGGAGGAGAAGAGGGTGAGGGGTGGATGGTGGTGGGTGTCAGCTTGTGACGCATGCACACCGATGCCCTCACATGACAAGACACATATGTGTTAAACCTTCATGCAACCCACCCCCACCCCACCCCACTCCTCTTCAGAAATTCATTTTGTTTTGAGGGAATGTTGGGAGAGAAGGTGAGGGGCGTGGGTAGATAGAAAGGAGACAAAGATGGGAGGAGTGGGTTACAGCAAAAATGAGTTGTTTCTAGTCGTTTTTAATTGAATGCAAAGTGTGTTGGTCAGCCTAGCGGTGGAGACACTGGTGTTTTGTGCATATTATTAAGAAATCTTTTTTTACTGTTGGAGGCACAATATATATATATATATATATATATAGTAAAATTAGGATTAAAAGGCCAGAGTGTTAAAAGTGTTCAGCCAAGCAGGGAGCGACATAACAGTTTAAAATAGGTTTAAAATGAAGGATTAAAAAACCTACAAAATTTGTTTCAAGCTAAAAGAGCTCTCCTCAGGGTACAAACTGGGCGCACCACCAGTGTTATATAGTATGTTGTGTGGGCGTGTGAGCACTTATGTGTGGCACGTGGCCTGTAGTTTTTTTTTTTTTTTTTGGGGCGCGTTCAGGGGGGACGTGCCAGGGGATGGTGCATTGATAAAGATTTCCATTTATGCCTGCAATTGTTTATCATTTCTACTTTAGAGTTCAGAGATGCTAGATGGGGTTTACATAATATCAGCCACTTTTCTGTAGTGCATAGATTGCATTTTTTTAGAAATGTTGTTGTATGGTGTTGCTTTTTATAATTTTCCATGATATGTTGTAATCTATTTTCTTATCTTTAAGCTTCCAAATATTTGCTTAATTCTGTTTGTTTTTTTATATTTTTCCTGCTTGAAGGACTGTTTATGGTTTGCATATCTGGTTTTTAAAACGGTTAGCCGTGATCGCTATGTATGTTTCTTTATCACTGTCCATTGTTACTGTAGCTTGGTACACAATATTATTGTAGAGACATTTATTATTCAGAGGGCACTGGTCCTTTTTTGTGCAATTACAAGATGTCCTTTCGTCACCCTCTTTGGTTGTATTGCTTTTGGTTTTATTGGAAGAATCAATTATATTTTTAAGGTTAGGCATACACGAGTACGATAGCTTGATGGTGTTTTTATTGAATATTTTAGATAGTACATGTTCTTTTGGGAATGATGTTGTAAGGATTCTTAAGAACTCTTTTCCTACGTTAGTTTTTTGTTCTTCCATCGTATGGAGGGTTATACCATATAATCTTTCTTTTTTCCTGTTTTTCTTATTGCTGTTCATGTTGTTATCTGGGTTGTACTGTAATTTGTAGTTGTAACCACTTCTATACAGCGCCTCTTGGTATTCAGCTGCTGCACTGTTAAATGCTTTCTCATTGCATGACAGTTTAGACAGTCTTTTTAGACAGTCATTAGGTATGGTTTTTAGAATGGATGGTGGATGGTTACTTTTGATGTCTACGTAGATATATATATATATATATATATATATATATATATATATATATATATATATATGTGTGTGTGTGTGTGTGTGTGTGTCCTCCAACAATAAGTAAGCTTCCATCACTGTGAACTGTGTGTTCATTTTCTTCTGTATCACTTTCTACTGGCTTTGACGTTTGAAACTCTCTCACAAAGAAGAGTTACACACCCTGTCATAGACAGTCCTCATGGAACAGCCTGGATCAGGTCACCATGAAACCACTCACCAGCGGAGACACTGCACTGCCCACCAAGTCAGGTCACCATGAAAGCACTTGCCAGCGGAGACACTGCACTGCCCACCAAGTCAGGTCACCATGAAACCACTCGCCAGCGGAGACACTGCACTGCCCACTAAGTCAGGTCACCATGAAACCACTCACCAGCGGAGACATTGTACTGCCACCCTGATCAGATCACTTTGGAATGTTCTTGGATGTGGGTTTTGATCCACTGTGCAGGACACGCCTCATATCAACCACAGTAACTGACAAGTCAGTGAACAGTTGTAAGTAAGCATCCACGGTGAACTCGTCAAGAAGTTGAGTTGTTGGTGAGGAGAGAGCAAGTGAGGGTCATCTGTGCCTTCAGGTCATCATATCATTCCAAGAAGCTTGAGAGGTACAGTGACAGACAGATCAACAGGGTTTTGTCAGCTTTTGCAGCGTTCAGCACAGAGTTTCAGTGGGCACTTGGGACTTGGGGACGGTTTGCCTGTGCCCATGTCTGCTCCATGTATTCCGGATCAGGCTGTGTATTTTCATCTTTCCATCGCCCACCCCATTAAACTGACACTGAAAGTCCATGTTTTATCAAATGCTGACACTCATAACATTTGGACATGTCAATAAAAAATTACGTGAAAATACAACTGCTTCCAACTTGGCATCCAAATTTCAAATGAAATACGGAGGAATGTCCGAAGTTTCCTATGAACCGTTTTCAGTTGCCGTATTTTATGGTAAAATCGTTCTGTAATTAATAGCATCAGAATTTCAAACAGTGTGTGATTGTGTGACGCTTTCTCACATTCTGATTTCATTTGAAAAAAAAAACACACACACACACACAAATGTGGTGTATTTTCCTAATGAAAAAAAAAAAAAAAGGGGGGGGGGAGGGACATGGCCACAGAGGCTATTCTTCATGCCAAATGTTGCCATACTTCCATATCTCACACACACATCTTCTAAACACCTGATATGGACTTATGTCTGTGTGTGCCTATAGAAGATGACTAAGGGACTGCAGCCAGTTGCAGGTGTGCCAATGCCTGGAGTGTCTGGCAACAATCCCACTCCACACCTCTCCCAACGTTGTCATACCCATTTATAAAACATAAAGCACATTCTTCTTTTATCATTTAAGAAAAAAAAAAGAGGTGTCGAGGTGAAAGAATATTAAAACTTTTGTGGCAGGAATTTACCCTTGATTTCTGTTTGTGCTTTTCATTCATGCGAGTGCGAGCCGATACCCAGAGCATTGGTTTCATGTCATGTGCCCTTGTCTTGGTACCATTTCATGCCCCTGACCTCATGGAAGACATTCTGTTTACATTTCTTACCCTTCATATGAGCGAAAAGAACGTGGAGAAAAAAAAAACAACCAAAGAGCAGACAACCAATGAATCGCATAAAACATTCAGACAAGCGAAGCGCAGACATTCAATGAACCACATGCAACATTAAGACAAGCGAAGTGCAGACATCAATGAACCACATGCAACAAAAAGACAAGCGAAGTGCAGACATTCAATGAACCACATGCAACATTAAGACAAGCAAAGTGCAGACATTCAATGAACCACATGCAACATTCAGACAAACGAAGTGCAGATATTCAATGAACCACATGCAACATTCAGACAAGCGAAGTGCAGACATTCAATGAACCATATGCAACATTAAGACAAACGAAGTGCAGACATTCAAAGAACCACATCATAGAGACAAAGGGTGGTAGTGGCAGGAGAACCAAAAAAAGAAAAAAAACTAAGAGCAGGCAACCCATGAATTACACAATAAAGACTGACAACCAAAGAGAAGGCCGCAGATGAACATACAAGACAGACAACGGATGGCAGTGACACGAGAATGAAACAAAAGATAAAGAAAGAAGAGCAGATGGCCGATGAACCAATAATAAAGCTTAACAATTTCTGAGCAGCCAGCCATGGAACCATGCAATATTTGACAACCTCCAAGCAGGCAGACAATGAACCATAAAAGTAAGAAAGGCAATTGAAGAGCAGGCAACCAACGAACCATAAAATTAAGAAAGGCAACTGAAGAGCAGGCAACCAACGAACCATAAAATTAAGAAAGGCAACTGAAGAGCAGGCAAGGCAACGAACCATAAAATTAAGATAGGTAATTGAAGAGCAGGCCGCCAATGAATCATAAAATTAAGAAAGGCAATTGAATAGCAGGCAGGCAATGAACCATGAAATTAGGAAAGGCAATTGAAGAGCAAGCAGCCAATGAACCAAATGATGAGCACAGTCAACTGAAAAGTGGCAGCCAAAGAACCACACAGAGTAAAGACAGAAAACCTAAAAGTAGACGACCCATGAACCGAATAATAAATAGGTCATTAATCTATAAGCAGGAGTCCAGCAAACCACATCATACAGACAGCCAGCCTAAAAGTTGACAACCCATGAACTAAATACTAATAGATAATTAACTCTGAGCAGGAATCTAATGAACCAAATAATAAGGCAATGAACCACATAATAACAGAAAACCAAAGGGCAAGCAATGAATTGCCAAAGAAAACTACAGGGCAGGCAATGAATTGCATAATAATAGAAAACTACAGGGCAGGCAATGAACCACATAATAACAGAGAGGGCAGGCAAAACCAAAGGCAGGCAACATAAGAAACCACATGATAATAGAGAACCAAAGGGCAGGCAACCAGTGAAGCACATAACAACAGCACAGAAAACCAGCTCAAATGCAAACAATCATGTAATAAAGAGAGAACCTCAGAGAAGCCAAGCAATCAATAAAGACATGTTTCAAAGAACAGTTAGCCAATAAACCACATCATAAAGACACAAAGGGAGGCAATGACTAGAAAAGACAGAAGAACAACCAGTCAGTAAACAATATAATTCAGAGTGACAATGGCAGCTGAAAAAAGAAAAAAAAAAAAAAACAGCAGAAGAGCAGATAATCGATGAAGGACATTAAAACAGGCAAGAACTGCAGTAAAGAAAGAGAGAAAGAGAAAAAAAAAAAGTGGACAGTCCATGAATCACATAATAAACACAGTTGAACTAGAGTGAAAATAACAGGATTACATCTTTATTCAGTTATGACGATAAAGACCGACTGCTATCACCACCAACACACGGGGAAGACCACGTGGAAATCGTGAGACTGGGGACCAGAGAGAAGCATCTAAGAGGTAAGCACCACGCTAAACATTAACTCTGGAATAGCCTGCTGCTTACAACTTTATACAACAGTGAAAACAAAACCACCACACAAAAGAAAACGGCTGTAATAATGTAAAACACGTAAGTTCAGTGTAAACCACTGGGTATCTTTGGAGATGAGGAGTAAGTTCATTTCTTGCAACAATGGTCATGGCGAAGGCTTTGTCGCAGAATGTATAATGTGAATATCCAAAGGACGAAAAACACCAGTACGCACTTTTGGATGGAATGGAGGTTACACAATAACTGTATACAGCGATGACAAATAACTTATTGACCTTTAATATCACCTTAATTCCATTCTGTAGAGTTCATCCAATCATAATTTTGTTTGTGTTGAGCAGGGACTCTTTGAAGTTGAGGAAAAGTATTAATGCAAGTCGGTTCTTGTAAACATGGTATTCATCCATAAAACCCAACGACGCTAGTGCACATCTAGCAAAAACAGAAGGAAGTGTCAGAGGCAAATTCAGAAACATTCCTGTAATAAATGAGCAGTTTGAACCTGAACATCTGTACACCTTAAGATACATATTTAAAATGTTGATATAAAACCTTCAAAGAAGTCAAATGAATTAATAAATATACGCAGGTAAATGTATAGAGGTGATATACATATATAAATAAAAACAGCAACAGATAAACTAAATATAAACAATTATAGAAAGCACAAAAAAAAATGTATGAGAACAAACTGTCTCCTGGACCTAACAGTTCGGTTTATATTTCCTGCAATCAGTATGGTGCAAAGAAAAAAAAAACACCATATGAGTCGCACAGTATACAAAAGGTGCAGAATGTACACAACTAAGTTCAACAAATGAAAAGATCAAAAAGGCAATATGCCTCCACACCATCATTCTTGAAATAAGATTTTTGTGGTCGGCCACATGTAAATACATTGATACACACTTCATCTACAGACTATAATTATATACGATCATCCTTTCATTGATTTCAGCCCAGCTGACCATATGGCGCCATATAGGACTGTCACTCAGCAAAAACGAGCTATTGTGCACGACGAGTCCTCATGAAAAAAAAAAATCCACATGTACACAAGTGAGAGAGAGCATTGGTGCAATGAGTTGTCTTTGAAGACGTGAAAAAATGTAAATGTTGATGTGTAATGAAAAGAGAGACCAGCAATATAAGAATGCAGGGATCGTAAGGAAGGGAGAGAATCAATCGAAACAATAAACGTGAGTAAAAAGTGTGAATGATGTGTATGAAAAATTTTTTTTTTAAAACAGCGTCACAGACTCCAGACTGGAAGGTAGTGGGTTCCTCTCCATTCAGCGCGCCATTCATTTGTGATGTTTCTCTGCCCAGACTGGAAGGTAGTGGGTTCCTCTCCATTCAGGGCCATTCATTTGTGATGTTTCTCTGCCCAGACTGACTGGCTCCTGTCAAGAACTAAGTGTGCTATGGACTCATTTGGAAAGACTGAGACTATACGGTCGAGTTTCATCCATGCAATGGATGCGTCTCCCGGTGCTGCCCTGACCAACACTGCAGGTGCCTGTATCTCTTGGCCTGGCTGGCAACAGGCTATAGGAAAGCAAGTGCAGAGTACAGCCTTGTCAAGCAGTCTCAGACCAGAACATTATCGTCATTCTCCGTATGTCACAGATCAGCATTACAAAAGAAAAAGTCTCAAATTCTGTGGCCCTTCATGCTCTGCTCTCATGGTGACCTCAGTTTTTATTTTTCCTCCTCATGTATATGCCTTGATGTGATTCTGTCGGGGTCACTGGTATCAGTTAATTCATGGGACTGTAGCTGGATAGATACTGTGGCGACAAAGTAGTCGATGACCTTTTATTTGAAAAATTGAAAAGGATTCTCAAAGAGAGTAAACCATCGGACAACAGTGAATCTAAAACAAGACCGCAACAACTAAATGAAAATTTGGCTGAAATCGGAAGGTAGCATGACAGCAGGACAATGACTTGACTACACACGACCAGAGAGCCACCATCAGGGCCTATCGCATTCAAAAGGTTGCCGTACTTGCAGCATGTGTCCAGCACAAATTAAAGGAATGAGATCAAAGATTCTTATGTAGTGCATTTCCTCTCTGTAGGAAATAATGTAAATCTAATCTCAGAGAAATCAGAGTGCCCAAACTACAGAAATACTGTAGATCTAATCTCAAAGTGCCAGAAATACAGAAATACTGTAGATCTAAAGTGCCCAGAAATATTGTAAATCTAATCTCAAAGTGCCAGAACTACAGAAATATTGTAAATCTAATCCCAAAGTGCCAGAACTACAGAAATACTGTAAAATCTAATCTCAAAGTGCCAAAACTACAGAAATACTGTAAACCTAATCTCAAAGTGTCAAAACTACAGAAACATTGTAACTCTGATCTCAGAAAAATTACAGTGCCATAACAACACATATTTAGTTGTGTGCAAACAAAAAAAAAAATTGATCCTGTTGACATCCATGGGAGCAGGCCTAAGCCCTGCCCAGTGGACACTACAGAACAGACAACTGACACTACAGAACTACTGCCCAGTGGACACTACAGAACAGACAACTGCTACTGCCCAGTGGACACTACAGAACAGACAACTGCTACTGCCCAGTGGACACTACAGAACAGACAACTGCTACTGCCCAGTGGACACTGCAGAACAGACAACTGCTACTGCCCAGTGGACACTACAGAACTGACACACTGCTACTGCCCAGTGGACACTGCGGAACAGACAACTGCTACTGCCCAGTGGACACTACAGAACACTACAGACAACTGCTACTGCCCAGTGGACACTACAGAACAGACACAGAACAGACTGCTACTGCCCAGTGGACACTACAGAACAGACAACTGCTACTGCCCAGTGGACACTGCAGAACAGACACTGCCCAGTGGACAACAGAACAGACAACTGCTACTGCCCAGTGGACACTACAGAACAGACAACTGCTACTGCCCAGTGGACACTGCGGAACAGACAACTGCTGCTGCCCAGTGGACACTGCGGAACAGACAACTGCAACTGCCCAGTGGACACTACAGAACAGACAACTGCTACTGCCCAGTGGACACTACAGAACAGACAACTGCTACTGCCCAGTGGACTACTGCCCTACTGCCCAGTGGACACTGCTGCTACTGCCCAGACAACTGCAGAACAACTGCTACTGCCCACCACCTGGCCGACAGGTCGCACTGAAAACACAGGCATGTTATGGAATGTCTTCAGTAAAACGTCACCAGTGAACACACTTTCTGCACAAAGGCAGGTGAACAAACGCTGTTAAAAACAAATAACTAACTAAACAAAACAGCGCAGAATTGCAGTACGGTGTGGGCTATCACCGGCTTGGCATTCATTTTTTGTTCCTCTATCAAACCAGTGACCTACAATTCTGATCATTTTTTTTAACATGTGATCAAATACCCAGATTTTTTTTTTCCCACTACTGGGCACACAGCACACAGGCACAACAGAACTAATGCAGTGTATGTACCTGTGAGCACACATGCACAGGTCATTAGTGTGGGTCTGTTTGGGCCACAAGGCCCTCTATGGTCTCTGAGGTCGACTGGGCTACAAACACCATGACCTGTTGTAGTTGCATAGGATGGGACGTGTGTGTGTGTGTGTGTGTGTGTGTGTGTGTGTGTGTGTGTGTGTGTGTGTTGCACATACTGTGTAGTGTTGTGCATGCATCTACACATCTACAAAAATGTGTCCACTGAATGTTGTATCTCTAATTCTGTGAGCAAACACAGAATTTGTATGTAAACTTTGTACAAAATACATCCACATATTACTTTACGAGTTCCTCAAAATTAAAGGCCAAATAGAAGCAATGCAGCAACAGCAAAGAAAAAAACAAAACAATGAGGAAAACTTGGTTTCCCTTTCTCTACCTCCCTCACAGAAATTGTGTGTGTGGTCCTGTGAATTTGTAACTATACTGTCATTTTGAAAAAAAGAAAACCCCAAATAGCATCGTCTCATAATGACAAAAAGGTTAATACTGCAGTTGTTTTCTTTGGTGAAGAGCATCTAAAATTAAATATTCAGCATATGTTACTACATTCTCAGAAAGAAAGAAAATGCACACACACTCTCTCACACACACAAATAAAGCGAACAAGAAAGCCCGATTATGATCTCAAACTGACAATGCCAAAACAAGTCAAGTTTTCCTGCAAGTAAGTTACACTTACAAATGACCATAAAGTCTAATATAAAAACATTTAAAAAAAAACATATTTCAGCAAAAATAAACCATCAACAGCAAAGAGACACAAAGACGCTGACTATGCCTTGAGTCTCCTTGTAAGAAAGCTGGGGTTATGTATGCCCGTGACACATTGGTCATGTTTATAAAAAAAATCATCCATGTCACCAGAAGCACAGAATAAAAAAAAAAAGTAAACCACCCATAGGAACATATGATCTTTACAATACAGAAGTTCTTAGCCGCAGATGCACAAACTTTTCAGCCTGGAACAGGTTGTGGATGGGGGCGGGGGGGGGGGTTGAGGGGGGGTTGAAGGGTGGCGAGCCGATAATGAATACAACCAGCCCAACATTTTCAATGCAGCATCGGGTGCGCATTACAAGGAACAAATCAACAGATACGTTCTGCCTGGGCAAGATTTTGAGAGAGTGAAAGTGCACTGTACACACACACAAAAATGCCCTCAACTGTCAAATCAGCATAGGCAGTGTCTGGCTGAATTTCAATGAACGAGATTTCTCCATTAAGAAAAAAAAAAAAAAAAGGATACATACAACATGTACAGTAACTGTAAGCGCTTGTTGTAGATCTTTGGCTGGAAATGCTGCAGCGCAGCAATGCAAACTGTGACCCGAAGTAAACCGGAACCACAGGACAATTCATCAACACGCCAGAAGGTCGATCAGGAGAACACAAACCTCTGTCATGGTGGAATGGATCTTGACCTGCCCTCTTTGCTGAACCCAAATCAAATTGTCATGGATTCAGCATGTAACAAGTCCCCCCCCCCCCCCCCCCCCCCCCCCCCATTAAGATCCTTTTTTCTTTCCTAGCAAATTAATAAAATCATGGAAAAAATGGTTTATATTTCTCCCCCACCCATCAAAAATAAAATCTCAGTGAGAAAAAAAAAAAATCCCTATGTCCCCTCTTTGGGGATCATCTTTGAGCCATATTCCACCTTTCTACCACTTGGTGCAATATTGTGTATTTGTGTGTGTGTGTGTGTGTGTGTGTGTGTGTGTGTGCTTGTGTAACTTTGCTGACAGCCAAAACCATGGACATGGATGAACAAAATTACCTCCTCACGGGATTCACACAGACTTGCAAACAAAAAATTCAAGGACTTTTCACATAAAATTTAAGGACTACAGCAGCCTCTGTGCATTCTTCAGTTGCTTAGAACAGTCAATTCAACAGAATCCACTTTGTAGCAGATGATGAGAAAGCATACACTTCAGGCAGATACAACATGAACTCAATTTTTTTTTTTTTCATCAATTCTTTGTGTACTTTTGTGATTTTCTCCTCCCTCTCCCAAATCATTGGGCAAACCACACCTCATTCTTGGGGGGTTCAGCACATCAATATTATGTCATGGTGATTCTTTATTGCACCCAACAACGGAAAAGCCCTGTCTACAAAGTAAAATTCCTTGCCAACTATGTCGCTACATGGTGACACATGCATGAACACAAAAGGTCATTTTTCTGTTTAAAAAAAATAGTTCATTGTGTCTGCAACGACAAGCTTGTTCAGAACAAATGTACTATGCAAACAACAAACAAAACAAGCAAACAAACAAAAAAAAAAAAAACTTCAGGTATTCACTGGCAGCTAGTCAACTACGGTAAACTTCCAAGAAGTGAAAGCTGTTCAACTATGTGTGTTGTGCACAAGTTGCCTCTCATTGTCTTGAAGGAAACTTCCCTGTCACAGCTATTACTCGGTTTGAATTAAACAGAATAGTTCCAGCCATTGTAGTATGAGCAGTCCCCAACACCCTTCCTTCCGGCACCACTGTGGCATCAACATCAAGCTGACAGAGGAGGTGGACATTTTCACAAATGGGGTTAAAAAGGATCAAATGCTAAAAACAGACCAAAATTTTGGCATATGGCTTACTTTTTTTTTTTTTTTTTTTTTTTTTCCCTATGCACCAAACAAACACAGAGAAGCAACGGGAAGGAAAAAAAAAAAAAGATGCCGCTTTAAAACAGCAACAACAGTAATGGTAAAAGTAAAAAACAATCATGATCACACGAACAGCAGTCACTAGGAATGCATGAGCAGCAGCATAAATGGTGCCACCTAGAGGGCACAAACACATGAGATGGCACGCAACCCTCCCCACCCCAATCCTCCCCCCATACACACATGGACAAAAAGCACATACAAAAAAAAAAAAAAAAAAAAACAGAGATATGACAGAATGCTGATTTTCAAAAGCTTGGAGAATAAAAAAGGGGGAAGCATTCCTTTTGGTGTGAGGGTAAATGCAAATGCGAAAAACAGAGCGAAAGTGACAGCACACCAAACTCATCAGCACACCAAACATCAAACATAAAGAAACCCAGACACTGGTATCGAACTCCAAACAACTAAAACAGCAAGCGAATGTCCATTGGTAATGTTACACACAGACAATGCATGTGTGTGTGAGGTTTTGAGAAAAAAAAAAGTGAAAAAGTGGGGGGAAAAAGAGGATGAAGGGTCCATTGGGGAGGGAAAAAAAAAACCCATCTTTACCACACAAAAAGGGGAAAAAAGAAAGAAAAAAAACAAACAAAAAAATACAAAAAACAAAAACAAAAAAATGTAAAGAGAGGGTGGTGGAAAAAAACAAACAAAAAACAAAACCAAGAGAAAGCATAGTTATTACTATGGAAAGCGTTTTCAACCGTTTAAAACCTGAGTGCCCATGCCAAAGAAACTAGCAAGGACAACATTACCTCCCAGCTCATGAAAATTTTCTGGTACAAGCAAAACGTTCATGATTTTCTCAGTTCTCAGGACCATTTTCCTTTCACCCTTAAAAAATGACCTGTATTAAAAAATGACCTGTATACCTTTTATCTGGAAGCAGGGAAGAAAACAGATAAAAACTGTGAAACTGGTATTTTCTTTTTCACTAATTCAGGATTTAAAAAAAATGGGGTTTCTATGAAGCTTCCTGGAAAAAAAAAAAAAGACAATCAGGACAGAGTCAAGCGCTGGATACTGAGACATGTCAAAGTGAGGAAGGAAGAAGAGCTGTGACAGTGTGACATGGGCAAAAAAAAAAAAAAAAGCCCTACAATTGTTAGCCGATTCTTCTCACCATATAAATACATTTGAGGCAGTTATCCAACTCATCCCTTTTTGCAATTACTGGTTTATGTTAACACACTTCAGAAAAAAAAAAGACAAAGTGGACGTTACATGATTTTCACCTGCAATTTTAACTTCATACACAAATATAAGTTTCCATAGAGAGTGATGCCCTAAAGCCAGCCTACCAGGCAATTTACTTACGGAAAAGCACAGAAATTAAAGCTTAAATCAACATATTCTGTGCAAAGGGCACATCACCACAAAGGTTTTGTCCACTGGAAGTAAAACAAGACATTTTCCTATCTTCCACAGTCACGGAACATGATTTCACTGAATGTGATCTAATGAGTGTGATTCCTCTACTGTGCATATTGATGCATATTTAAGACCCAGTTCTTTGGTGGATTCTAACCCTTCCCAGGATGGATTCCAATGTTCTCAGAAGGAATTCTAACTGCACTTGGAATGAATCACCGTTTTTGTTGCGACGGATTCCACCTTTTCCAGGACAGATTCAACTTTGTCATGGAACAGATTCCACCTTTCCCAAGGGCAGATTCAACCTTGTCATGGGACAGATTCCACCTTTCCCAAGGGCAGATTCAACTTTGTCATGGGACGGGTTCCACCTTTTTGTGGAGTGGACTCCAACTTTTTCTCACAAAAGATTGTATGGATTACAACTTTTCATGGGATAGGTTCTAATTATTCATAGGACCCATTTCAACTTTTCATGGAAATCATGTCAACTTTTCATGGGACCCAATTCAACTTTTCATGGGACACAATTCAACTTTTCACGAGACCCAATTTAACTTTTCATGGGACCCAATTCAACTTTTCATGGGAGCCCAATTCAACTTTTCACGAGACCCAATTCAACTTTTCATGGGACCAATTCAACTTTTCATGGAACCCATTTCAACTTTTCATGGGACCCAATTCACTTTTCATGGGACTAATTTCAACTTTTCATGGGACTGATTCCAGATTTCCCAGGGATGGATAGGATCAGTACCACTCTTCATAATCCTAATTCCATCTGTTCTCTGGATGGATAGGATAAACTCCAACTTTTCATGAGGCAGGCTGGGGGAGGGGGAGGGAGGGGAGGGGGGGGGGAGGGATGGATTCCAATTTTTGTCGGGACAGATGCAATGGATTCCAACTTTTCTTGGGAATTATTCCAGCTTTTTATATGATTGATTCCAGCTTGGAGAGAGAGAGAGAGAGAAGGGGTGCAAGCGGAGTAAAGGGGATGGGGAAGAGGGGCAGGGGAGGGGAGAACAAGAGGTGAGGAGTGGGGCAGTGGTGCTGTGCGGGGGTAGTGGGGGTGAACAAACTGAAACTTTCTTAGGGATGGCTTTGAGGATGGATTTTTTTTTTTTTTTTTTTTTTTTTTTTTGAAGTGCTCTGACAAGAATTTTTTGAGACTTAACTCTTTTTTTTCATTTCAAGGACCCCCCTGCTGCACTCTACTAATTTTTTTCCACAACATGCAACAAACGATGACCGAGTACTTACAGCACACAGCAGTCGACTGCCTCAGGGGAGCATTTTCACACACCTTACTGCACTGCAGAAGTAGCACAGCACTGGCTGGCAAAGTTCAGACTCGACGTCAGGCCAAACGTATCATCTGTTCTGATACAGCCCCATCAGCAGTAAAAGGCTGTATTGAGAATATCTGTCAGCAAACTTTTTTTTTTTTTTTTTGCAGACCTTGCAAAATTTACCACACTATCAAACTTCCTCATGTTCAAAGCCTTGCTTTTTCTGGCACACTTCTTCCAGGTCTCCATCAAAACTTCACCTCAGAACAAAATCTCCCTCGCTTCCAAAACCTGTTTCTTTACAACAACATTTTCTTGCCCCCATGCTAGATTTACTTCTCAGCGACTCCCTCCCTTTGAAATTCCTACTGGATTTCCGACAACCAAAAATGCTTGCATTTTGGCACACATTGGAAGCAAACACACACAGTTTACAAAGCAGTAAAGTTAAGCAGTTCAGAAAAACAAAGCAGCTGTGCACGATCAATAAACCAGACGACAGATGTCCAATCTCTGACATTCACATCAAACAATCAAATATTACGTGTTGCATTTTCACCTGTTGGAAGGGTCTTTCATAAAGTATGTTCATTCCGAGTTGAAAAATTATCCGCCATAACCAGGAATGCTTTGAGACTATAGAACGATCAACCACATTTTTTTTTTTTTTTTTTTTTTTTTTTTACACGGGGCAAGAGGGTTTGGAGTTCACAGTTGTTACTTGGAAAAACAAAACAAGATGTGAACAGGAATGGAATGAAACTGGGTGAAAACATGCACGCCCACGCAGACAACATCAGACTGCCTGGAAACATGCCACGCCCACACAGACACCATCAGACTGCCTGGAAACATGCCCACGCCCACACAGACAACGTAAGACTGCCTGGAAACATGCCACGCCCACACAGACAACGTAAGACTGCCTGGAAACATGCCACGCCCACACAGACAACGTAAGACTGCCTGGAAACATGCCATGCCCACACAGACAACGTAAAGTGCCTGCCTTAAAATATCAAGTGCAATGCATGTGCATGCTCCTACATACAGTTCACTTATCCCTCTCATACGCTCAACAGAACGCAAAAGGTTACATGTGCCGATGTCAACTAGTTTTTTTTTTCAAGCAAGTACCGCATCTTTGTGATACAAGCCTGGAAAAAGCGGCCAAATAATCTCAGAAACAATGAACCAAGCAGACAACCTCTGTTGAGAAACGCGTGTTTCGATGATGAGGTGGGGGGGGACAAGATCATGCCTCACACATCCCACACACTATTTTCTATTCTCTCTCTTTTTCTAAACGCAAGACGGAAGACAGGAGTGTGTGCAGGTGTGGAGGACTGAGCCATGCATGCAAACAAAAATTCCTCTCTGCATGCTGCTGTGCTGTCTGTACATGAATCACATTACGTCCACGTCAGTGTGTGGATGGGTCACACTACCTCGTGCAACTATGTAGATGGGTCAAAATGACCTCCATTTCACTGTGGGTAAAACACATTACCTCCATTTCACTGTGGGTGAAACACATTACTTCCATTTCACTGTGGGTGAAACAACAAAACCTCCATTTCACTGTGGGTCAAAACATTCCCATTTCACTGTGGGTGAAACACACATTCCATTTCACTGTGGGTGAAACACATTACCTCTATTTCACTGTGGGTGAAACACATTACCTCCATTTCACTGTGGGTGAAACACATTCCATTTTACTGTGGGTGAAACACATTACCTCCATTTCACTGTGGGGGAACACATTACCTCCATTTCACCGTGGGTGAAACACATTACCTCCATTTCACTGTGGGGGAACACATTACCTCCATTTCACTGTGGGGGATCACATTACCTCCATTTCACCGTGGGTGAAACACATTACCTCCATTTCGTGTGGGGAAAACATTACCTCCATTTCACTGTGGGGGAAACATTACCTCCATTTCACCGTGGGTGAAACACATTACTTACTTCCATTTCACTGTGGAGGAAACACATTACCTCTATTTCACTGTGGGTGGATCACATTACCTCCATTTCACTGTGGGTGGGTGGATCACATTACCTCCATTTCACTGTGGGTGGGTGGATCACATTACCTCCATTTCACTGTGGGGGATCACATTACCTCCATTTCACTGTGGGTGGGTGGATCATTACATCCATTTCACTTTGGGTGGGTGGATCATATTACCTCCATTTCACTGTGGGTGGATCACATTACCTCCATTTCACTGTGGGGGGATCATATTACCTGCATTTCACTGTGGGTGGGTGGATCACATTACCTCCACTTCACTGTGGGGGGTGGATCATATTACCTCCATTTCACTGTGGGTGGATCATATTACCTACATTTCACTGTGGGTGGGTGGATCACATTACCTCCATTTTACTGTGGGTGGATCACACATACCTCCATTTCACTGTGGGTGGATCACATTATCTCCATTTCACTGTGGGTGGGTGGATCATATTACCTCCATTTCACTGTGGGTGGGTGGATCACATTACCTCCATTTCACTGTGGGTGGGTGGATCACATTACCTCCATTTCACTGTGGGTGGGTGGATCATATTACCTCCATTTCACTGTGGGTGGGTGGATCACATTACCTCCATTTTACTCTGGGTGGATCACATTACCTCCATTTCACTGTGGGGGGATCACATTACCTCCATTTCACTGTGGGTGGGTGGATCATATTACCTCCATTTCACTGTGGGTGGGTGGATCATTACATCCATTTCACTGTGGGTGGGTGGACCACATTATCTCCATTTCACTGTGGGTGGATCACATTACCTCCATTTCACTGTGGGTGGATCACATTACCTCCATTTCACTGTGGGTGGGTGGATCACATTACCTCCACTTCACTGTGGGTGGGTGGATCACATTACCTCCATTCACTGTGGGGGGATCACATTGCCTCCATTTCACTGGGGGGGGGGGGGGGGATCACATTACCTCCATTTTCACTGTGGGTGGGTGGATCACATTACCTCCATTTCACTGTGGGGGGATCACATTACCTCCATTTCACTGTGGCGGAGGGTGGGGTGGGGGAATCACATTACCTCCATTTCACTGTGGGGGGATCACATTACCTCCATTTCACTGTGAGGATGGGTAGCACTACTGTGTCACTGTGTGGAGCCCCACTACTTCTTCCACATCACCATGCATGGGTATCCCATAATATGTCTGCATGTCACTATACCTGGGTGACCATAATATGTCTACATGTCACTATACCTGGTGACCATAATATGTCTGCATGTCACTATACCTGGGTGACCCATATGTCTGCATGTCCCTATACCTGGGTGACCATAATATGTCTGCATGTCACTATACCTGGATGACCATATGTCTGCATGTCACTATACCTGGGTGACCCATAATATGTCTGCATGTCCCTATACCTGGGTGACCCATAATATGTCTGCATGTCACTATACCTGGGTGACCATATGTCTGCATGTCACTATACCTGGGTGACCCATCATACGTCTGCATGTCCCTATACATGGGTGACCCATAATATGTCTACATGTCCCTATACATGGGTGACCCATCATACGTCTGCATGTCCCTATACATGTGTGACCCCATAATATGTCTACATGTCCCTATACATGGGTGTCCCATAATATGTCTGCACGTCACTATACCTAGGTGACCCATAATATGTCTACATGTCCCTATACCTGGGTGACCCATAATATGTCTGCATGTCCCTATACATGGGTGACCCATAATATGTCTGCATATCCCTATACATGGGTGACCCATAATATGTCTGCATGTCCCTATACATGGGTGACCCATCATACGTCTGCATGTCACTATACATGGGTGACCCATAATATATGTCTGCATGTCCCTATACATGGGTGACCCATAAATATGTCTGCATGTCACTATACATGGGTGACCCATAATATGTCTACATGTCCCTATACCTGGGTGACCCATTACATGTCTGCATGTCACTATACGAGGGTGAGCCACACACAAGCAATGTCTTCTCCACACACTTTAGTCTGAATTTTAACAGAAAAGCTGCGGAGACACCAAAACTATACAGCACGTTATCATTCCTTGTCCTCCCGTTCACAGATCTGTATACATTTTCATTTCTCTAATGGTGAAAGTGACAGACATACTTAACTATGCACAATACATTTTCTTTACAAGATGCTTACAGTTGCTTTTTTTTTTTCGCATTGCAATGTAGCTTATTTTTCTTGGTTACCAGAGAAGAATGCCTGGAGAGGGGTGAGGGTGAGGAAAGCGGGGGGGGGGGGGGGGGGGGAGCAGACACAATTCACTGTAACAACTCATTAGATTGGAAATTAAGGTGGAGGTCTTATGACGAAACAGTAGATATATCAATAATTCTGCATGTGGTAAATAACTGACAGAAATTATCGATAAATTATTTACATATGCCATCCACCCATACTTCATTAACACTAAAGTATTATCAAAACTTTAAATGAGCAAAGAAAAAAGATAAAACAGTTCCACAAATCTTTACAGCTAGGGTAAAACCCGTTACTAAAAAAAAAAAAAAAAAAAAAAAAAAAACAATCACATTAACGTCACAGACTAATTTCACCAATACGTAAAATCATAACACACGTGATATTATGCATGAAAACATGAAGATTAACATCACTAACGATCACTACCAATCACAATGACATGATCTTTCCCCGTTATTCCATCTTCCCGAGTAAGAGACATCAACTATAACTGAAACATGTTTCCTAAAGAAATGTCCCGGGCCTCTCTGTCCGGGGAGGGGTTCATTCACTCCTGTTTCACCTCTTCTGGGGCCGCGCGAAGAACAGCTTCTGAGACAGCACGGTCACCTTGGCTGCAAAGACAATGTCAAAAAGATGATGTGCTGGGCATTCATACTGGACATGATTCTGTACAAACTTTGTCATTTGATTATATTTCATGACATCACATCCTGCTAAGACATGACAGCTGCCTTTGACACATGGTGCACAATGAAAAAAAAAAAAAAAGAAAGTTTCATGCACCTATGGATGCCAAGGCTTACAGCTGGGCAGGAATCCTGATGGATTCAGGAAGCCATGGTGAAGAACTTGGCGCCTTTCTGCTCAGAGGGATTGCCCCAAAATGGAGAACAGTAATGAAGGAGTTTGCTCTGTGTGTGTGTGTGTGTGTGTGTGTGTGTGTGTGTGTGTGTGTGTGTGTGCGTGTGTGTGTGTGCGAGTGTGTGTGTGTGTGTGTGTGTGTGTGTGTGTGTGTGTGTGTGTGTGTGTGTGTGTGTGTGTGTGTGTGTGTGTGTGTGTGTGTGTGTGTGTGCAAGCGCACATGCGTGCATGTGAGTGTGTGAGTGTGTGTGTGTGTGTGTGAGAGAGAGAGAGAGTTATCCTATGTTTGTATGTCTTTGTTACTATGCAAGTGATATGAATATGCAAAACCATAAGCATCTTCAAGCAAACATGCAGCCTTGCAATATACATGTGTGTATACACACACACACTGACAGTCATTCATGCACACACACAAACACTTCCCCTTCTCTACACACACACACACACACACACACAAACACACACCACCCACAGACATACCACACACACACACACATAAACATACATCCCCATCCCCACTCCACAAATATACACACACCCACAGACACAGACACACACATACACCCCCACACCCACAAACACACTCACAGAGACACATACACACAACACACACACACACACACACACACACACACACACACACACACACACACACACAGATCCCCCACTTCTCACCCAGCATGATCATGAAGCCAGAGGGTTTCTTCTTCCACATCACCCCCAGGAAGTAGAAGGGGATGCCAGAGGCAATGACGATCAATCCCATCAGGCATTCCCAGGGGCTGGAGGTCAGCGGGGTGATCACCAGGGAACACGCACACCACCAGGTAAAAGATGGGGTACACCAAGCTCACCTGCCACCACAAAGAGGTCACGCTGAAACCTTGGCCTTCGCGCCCCCCTTGGCCTTGAACTCTTGTGACTTTAATTGACAGAAGCTGACCCCTGAGCTCTACATTTCAACCTTTTCCCCTGTCTTAATCTTTTGTGCCTTCTAAGTCGCATTATTGCCACATAGTTCATCCCCACTCCCCAGCACACACAGCCACATCCAGTGACATCACAGCCACATCCAGTGACATCACAGCCACATCCAGTGACATCACAGCCACATCCAGTGACATCACAGCCACATCCAGTATATCACAGCCACATCCAGTTACATCACAGCCCAGCCCCAAGACCTCAGCCCACAGGAAGCATTCCACTTGAGGTCACCTTGAGGAGACCCTCCAAAGCAGACCCTGCAATGCTGCTCAGTCACCTCCATGATGTCCCAGTGCTGCCTGATCTGATCCCTCAAACCCAGGGAAACCTCACTAGGTCCACTATCGTCGATAGAGATTGCCCAGTTGCCAAGCCAGCGGCAGCGTCTCCTTTGGCTCCCTGCCTAATTTCAACATGATACTAATGCAACCCTGCAAACGGCCAGTGCTACAACTGGGAAGGACATCCTAAGCTTCATCCCTGGGCCTCTCTCGCTGAAGTGGACAAGCTGGTATGACAGACTTAGACATGTAATGCAGACCTTAGAATATGGATACCCCACAACAAACTGCAACTGAATGATGAACAAACTGAAGTA
The DNA here is from genome assembly GCA_016801955.1 of Conus betulinus. Lineage (NCBI taxonomy): Eukaryota > Metazoa > Mollusca > Gastropoda > Neogastropoda > Conidae > Conus > Conus betulinus. The sequence continues at coordinate 219,432 of JADBJO010002286.1, forward strand.
ATCATGACAAAGTATAACAGGACTGAAGTAATCATGACAAAGTATAACAGGACTGAAGTAATCATGACAAAGTATAATAGGACTGAAGTAATCATGACAGAGAATAACAGAACTGAGTAATCATGACAAAGTATAACAGGACTGAAGTAATCATGACAAAGTATAACAGGACTGAAGTAATCATGACAAAGAATAACACGACTGAAGCAATCATGACAAAGAATAATAGGACTGAAGTAATCATGACAAAGAATAATAGGACTGAAGTAATCATGAAAAGTATAACAGGACTGAAGTAATCATGACAAAGTATAACAGGACTGAAGTAATCATGACAAAGAATCACAGGACTGAAGTAATCATGACAAAGAATAACAGGACTGAAGTAATCATGACAAAGAATAACAGGACTGAAGTAATCATGACAAAGAATCACAGGACTGAAGTAATCATGACAAAGAATCACAGGACTGAAGTAACCATGCCAAAGCATAGCTCCAATCCGCGGGTGCTGACCCTGATGGGACGTTTGAGGTCGGGCTTGGTGACGCGGAGGATGAGCAGCCCTCCCACAGACATGCCAATGAACAGGGCCTCCACAAAGCTGGCGTAGTTGATCAGGGAGTAGATGTCACTGGACGACAGCATGATCAGCGAGGTGACACACTGGAAAGAAACAACACCCCTCATTTCAACACGACACTCAAAAAAAGCTAATGTAATGTTTGTGTGACTACAACCCACCTCTGCCACCCATTTTCCCCTGGCTGATAATCCAACCTTATCCACTCACTGGGGCTGGTTCTATGTTTCCTTTCCAAGGTTCCTACAGACTCCTAAGAACAAAATTCAAGGATTTTTCAAGAAGATTTTTAATTCATGGCTACAATGCATGCACAAAAATTGACGAAGTTACAAATTATCTCCCTTGGTAAAATTACAGATGACATTCCAGGATCACAACGATGTTATAAAAATTTGTTTTTAAATAATTTTCAATCAACCTAAATGCAGAAAAATCAAACTGCCATTTATTTTTGCCACATTAGAAACTTTTGGAGCAGACGGCTTGATTTTCAAAGGCATTCAAGGTATGGTCAACAGAACCACATTTTATTGATTTTCAAGGGTGCCTTGAAATTCGCTCTCAGAATTCAAGGAGATTCAACGAGTTTCAAGCAGCGTACAAACCCTGCTTTCATCATGGAACAGTTAAGAGTTAGGACACAGCTTCCTGTGCCAGTGCATTTCCAAAAGACTGCTTCCCCCTTGTACCGAGCATGACTGACAAAAACAGGAAAGTGAGAGAGTGACAGAGGGCAGTACAGTACATTGCACATGGCGGGATGATTTATTGGCCTGGGTCCTGCTGAACTGACATTAACTCAGACATCTTTGTGGACCAGACCGCTGTGCTTGATATCAATTCAAACCGAAGTAACCATGACTCGCATGACTCCGACAAGCTGAACTGATGTTTGACTGATTTCACAATCCTTCAGACAGCAGAAGAGCGACCACCCAATGTCCATCACAAACAAACATCAGTAATACAGATACCTGCACAAGAAACACTTTGGTACACAAACTTTGGATGAGACTGAGATGTGCAGGATTTTTTCTTTCTTTTGTCTGGGCAATTCTTGTTTCATCTTTAATCAGTAACCCACTTTCATATGTCTATCTGGCGATTTAGAAAATAAGTGGATATACGAGTAGATCTTTTACAATTGTAACAACCTGGCATTTAAATGGTTGAATGGAAAGCTCTATACCAAAATACATCATGCACATACATACAATATGCAAGCATGCACATAACACACCTAACATCTATCACAGAACATGATTGTATATAACCAATGTACACTCACATGCAGATATAAATGAACATGCACTCACGCTAAAGCATGCAGGCAACACATGCACACACACACACACACACACACACACACACACACACACACACATGATCATATTCATATGCAAACACATTCTGACATACAACATACCCGAAAGTGTATTATATACACAATATATACACAAAAACAAACACAAAAGGAGAGAGACGTGAAACAAAATACACCAAACCAAAAACACATCAAAAGACAGAATGACCACAGCATTCACCTCCAACACTGACCCCTACCCCGAACAAAAGTGACGGGAATGGCGTCAGTTTATTCATGTTGATGGTGGCCAGGAACCCGGGCAGGTGGCCATTGCGGGCCCCCACAAAAAATACCTGGGGAAAATGCATACAACCACTAAACCAAGCGGATTTCTCACCACAAAAACAAAAAGAAAACCAGAAAAACTCCATTATGGCAATCTTCTATCAATGCTGTCTTTCGACCCAAAATGCTCCAGTAATAATTTTTTTGCTCTAGGGCCTAGCTGGTCTTGATGATAACAAGTGCTGTTCACTTCATTCAAAGGTCCCAAGTCAAATACTTCAATCAAGCGTAAGTGACACCTGTTTTGAAAAAAAAAGCAAAAAAGAATGAAACAAATGAGGAAAGAAATGAAATTTATGAATTTCCAACCCAAGACATTTAATTCCTAGGAAAAAAAAAAGTGCATCAGTATCTCCAAACTTTTCCAAAACTTTAACGAGCATACACACCCAGCAAAGGCAGACTGAAAAAGCCATGCATTGATAAAACGGTACACACTTTTCCCTGTGGTTTATGACTAAGAACAGAAGACTGCAAAGATGGAACGTCGAGGCGCAGACCTGTCATAGCATCCCCACAATCCATCCTCATGGGACAAAGAGACAGACAGGACACCCAGTTGTCATGGCGATGTGTGTGCCTGGGTGATGATTTCGACTTTTGTTGAGAAAACACCACAATAGGTAAAACAGTGTTTGAATCTCTAACTTTGATTGGACGTTGTGGGACGTGAATGTGAGACAAGCTGAGTAGGACGGGTGTGTTCCAAATATGTCGGGCAGTCCAGGAGTTGCCAGACGGGAGGAAAGGGTGCTTGCTTGGGCCGAGTCATTAGTTTACTTTTCAACCTTAGGGGGGTGTAAAAGGAAAACTTAGTTTTTCGTTAAGGCCAGGGAGTGGCCCATTTTGGTGTGGCGATAACACAAGTCTGCAGTGGATTCCTTGGTTAGAATACTGATTCCATATGGAAAACCTCAGCATCCAACCCTGGGACACTAGTTTTCTTCCTCCTGGAAACTTAATTCCCGCTGGTGGAATTCTTTAAAAAAAAAAAAAGAGAGACATTAAAGCGGCAATTGTTTAATGATTGAAAAAAAAAAAAAAAAAAACTTAAAATATATTGTCGATATGCTGCTTTTTTAACAAGGAAACTGAGCTATATTGTCAATACACTTTTTTAACATGGAAACTGAGCTATCTGTCGATACGCTGCTTTTTTAACAACAAGAAAAGCTGTATTGAGCTGTATTGTCAAGGAAACTGAGCTGCTTTTTTAACAAGGAAACTGAGCTATACTGTCAATATTTTTTAACATGGAAACTGAGCTATACTGTCGATACGCTGCTTTTTTAACAAGGAAACTGAGCTATACTGTCAATATGCTGCTTTTTTTAACAAGGAAACTGAGCTATTGTCAATACGCTGCTTTTTTAACAAGGAAACTGAGCTATATTGTCAATACGCTGCTTTTTTAACAAGGAAACTGAGCTGTATTGTCAATACGCTGCTTTTTTAACAAGGAAACTGAGCTATATTGTTAATACGCTTTTTTAACAAGGAAACTGAGCTATACTGTCAATACGCTGCTTTTTTAACAAGGAAACTGAGGAACCAAGCTGCATCTATGCTATCATGCAGCTGCTTTTAACAAGGAAACTGAGCTATACTGTCAATACGCTGGTTTTTTAACAAGGAAACTGAGCTATACTGTTTCAATGACAAATTTGGTAAAAGGGAGCTAAAAAAGGTGAATTCTTTTTAACCACAAACTGAGCTCTCCTTCAGATGGAGTAGATGTTCGCATATGGAGCAAAAACTGCCATGTGTCAATGTGTTTGTGTGTGTGTGTGTGTGTGTGTGTCAATAAGCTTTTTTAACAAGGAAACTGAGCTATACTGTGACACCAGTCCACCAGCCTCACCTGGATGATGTGAAAATATTGCACAGTTGCGTTCAGCCCTGTTTTTTTTTTCTTGTTTACGAAGGTGGAGCAGGTGGTTTCCACAAACGAAGAGCGCATATGGCAAACATGCCGTGTGTGTGTGTGTGTGTGTGTGTGAATAAGCATTCATGACCCCACCAGCGTCCGCGTTCAGCCCTCTGCGAAGGTCCAGCCCATGACCCCAAGCGTCCGCTCTGCGAAACACACAGAAAAAGCATGTGAAGACTTCAGACTGTAGCTCTGACTGACCTCCCCTGATGACTAACCTACTCACATGACATTTACAATCACATGACATTAACAGTGAAATCTTTCATCCAATAAAAGCCTCAAGAAATCTCTAAAAACTGGGTCTTTCAAGGGAGCAAATCTTCACTGGGAGCCAAATCTAACATTGACAAAACCACAAAATGCGTTACTGAATAAAAAGTCTTGAAAGGGAGGAAGTTTAAACTGGGAAGAGTTTTACACAGTTTTGCTGTTTTACATTTGCCTTCCAACTGAAATTCGCATCCATGTATGACAGTTTTTCTTCAGGTTTTCTTCCTATTATAATTATTAAGTTTCATTAAATCTAACTTACCAAAAGGAGATTTCAACATTGACTAAAACATGTAAACATGGCATTTTGGAGAATACATCAGCAAAACTGTAATGAAACAGGATCATGACAATTAGACAAGATGAATCTAGCTTGTTTGGCAATATCAGTGTCATGAACTAACAAGCATTTAAATCCCTACCAATTTTCATGATAATGGAAAGCTTGCCAATTGTGAATAATCTGAAATCCCCTCCAATTTTCATGATAATGGAAAGTTGTGAATCTAGCTGGTTTGGCAATATCAGAGTCAAGAATAACTAACAAACACTGAAATCCCTTCCAATTTTCATGATAATGAAAGTTGTGAATCTAGCTGGTTTCCAATTTTCAGAGTCAAGAATAACTAACAAACTTTGAAATCCCTTCCAATGTTCATGATAGCAGAAAGCTGTCAGGACATAAAATCGCTGAGAACACAACACTATCAACCTCAGCGCTGGAGGTTCAGTGCCATGCAAATCCTGAAGAGTAACAGTGTGATGGAGAATTTCTTTTAACCTCCAGGTCACTCTTTGTACAGACCTGCAAGTGGATGACCCCACTTCAAAAGTGCACAACACACACACACACACACACACACACACACACACACACAAGAGAAAATTTGTTATCTACGTCAGCATCAGATTGGTGATGGAAATAGAAAACTACCCAGCATGCACTGCAACATACGGAAACAACAGAGCCATCAAGCATCTGGTCACTGTCTATTGAAACATAACCCACACCCTTCAAATCTTAAGGTACCTGTCCAGCTCATATGGTTACAGCACAAGTTCAAAGTGCCTGTTGGCACTCAGGTTTGAAAAGACCCTGAGAGACACTGTGACAACATGTCCTTCATTTGTCATCAGACAACATAATACATGATAATGAAAACATTCCAAATCCTTGCCATCCCTCACCACTGCAACAGCGTCTGAAGCGATCATTTCTGCTGGCGACAGGACGGCAAAATAGGCCACGTTAGCTAGCAGATAAATTATGGTCACCATCGGCAGCGATATCATGATGGCACGGGGTAAATTTCTGAAACACAGTCAATGAAATCAAACAGTAACTGAACAAGAACTTTTCATTTATGTTCATCAGTATATATGTTTCACTGTTTGTCATCTGTAGCATGTGTGTTCGACTGTATCCCACCAATGCCAGAAGTGGACTGTGTGGAGAGAGAGTTGGGGGGGGGGGGGGGGGGGGGGGGGGGGCAGTTTACACTCAGAATCATCATCTTTAAATAACAATTAATGCCCAAGGGGTACTGCACTATCTCATTCTTGTGCTTTATGACATACTGGCAGTGGTTTGACCTCAATGAGAAATTCATGAAAAAAGTCAAATGAAATGCAATACAGTTATCTGAAAGTCAAGCATACAGTGAATGTGATCACAAAAAAAAAAGTTGATCTGATAACGTTTTTCTCCACTGAAGAACATGCAGAAGTTTCCGATTCAAACACATCATGTACCAGTCTATGACTATGGCATTATCAGCGTTACGTCACTAGTCAGCAGCACAGGCAGCATTTCAACTCACAGCTGCCATTCAGCCCCTGAAACGTGGAGATGGATAAATCCACTCTTTTATGCACACTTTTTCAATGTCTCTTTTTCTTTTCATTATACCCTCATTTAAAAAAAAAAAAAAATCTTGTGTCTAAACACTTACTTGTATGGGTCTTTTAGTTCCTCTGTGACAAAGTTCAGGTAGTTCCTGGAAGGGAAAAGATGCATTCATTTCATTGTACACTAAATCGTCACAGTGCCTTTAGCCACTGACAAAAAAATCCACAAATGTCCAACATTAAGGTGCACAGTCAATTTTTCATAGTAAAAGAATTTCTGTGAAGAGATTTTTAAACTATCTGCCGATAGTTCATAAGGGCTCAAGGGAACAGGCTGGCTGCAGTTTACACATCCTTTAGTCAAAACTAACCTGTCAATGGTGAGGGATGTGTCAATGAATAAAACAAAAGAAGTTTCAAAGTTTCCAAGAATATTTTGTTTACAGCTATAAGAGGGGAAAAAAAGAAAGCAGAATATAAACATTTCATGGTTTTCATAATTCAAATTAAAACCAGAGATGTGGGAGTATAGAGACATGGGCATGGAGGTCATACTCACTGTCCTATCTTCCATACAAAATGCTTCCATGGGACAGAGAGGTAGGAACACATTCGAACCAACCCCCCAAACCATTTACTCTACACATTCATGACCAAGGAGTGGGGATATAAACAGGGTTTCATATCACATTCAAGTGGAGGTACATCACATACTGCAATCGAAAAACATATACGCATGAAAAGCAAGAGGGTAATAAATAGTGTGTACAGACAACAAATCAAAAGGTGTGGACTGGGAATGGTTTCAGGATGAGGGGTCTCATTACAGACAATGCGCTCAGCCAAAGAGCTGAAATGGATGATCACATGAAAGCCTGAACGGAACCACTTCTGTTTAGAGTGCTCTCCCTTTACAGATCTTGGTTCATCAGTTAGCCAATCTCCAACGACCTTCCCTCTCGTTTGTCAGAAACAAAATGCTGATTGCTTCTTACGACTGACTTTCCTTAGCTGTCAACACCACAGGAGTCAAATGATTGGTTCTTACCATTGGCTTTCACGACAGGAGTGAAATGCAATGAATGCAAGTCAACCCAAAGGAAAAATGGTAAAAACAACAAAAAAACACAATACTTTGTCCAATTTCAATTTTCTTCCAGCTACCACAAGCAGAAACTTTGCCCCAAAAGACTGACACATACTGGCAGAGCTGATTCGACATCAACCAATCAGACTGGTTACATAGTGTTTTTTAAGTGATGGTTAACAGATTTCAATGGCAGACACTGAACTTTTCTGATGTCAGAGACATTTTGCACAGAGCAGAAAAGCCTGCACTTTTTTTCACCACAGAACGACCAGAAATTTTTTCTGCGAGCAGCCTGCATCATTGGCCATGAAAGTCTTAAAAAAAACTATTGTCTATGTGTGTCAAACCAGTGACAGTCATCTGCAGGTTCACCATGCCGTCTGCCAGTGAAGAGTCCAATTCTTCATATAAGTCCATGTTTTTAACACTTCGTATTTTTTTCAAAACACACACACACACACACACACACACACATTATAAGAATGACACGCATTGACACGACACACATACAATCACAATAAATAGTGGTGAAAATCGCTTTCAAACAAACTATGGCAGTATGCTTGTGTGTGTGACCCCCCCCCCCCCCCCCCCCAATTTTTTTGGTCAGAGTATGACCCTACCCCCCCCCCCCCCCCCACCCCCCCCCCCCCCCTAATTCAACGTCAGAGGATGAAAATCCTTAAAATTTTTCGAATGATGTGATACAATGTATAAATGGAGGAGGTACACCAACAAAAAGGAACAAGAAATGTGGTGGAGGGTTAGGAAAAAGCAGTAGCACAAAAGAAAATCATGTTACCCATACATCCACCATCTTCAGCAGTTCGTAAACAAGTGCCCTCAGTTTTATCATCAACATCAGGTGGCCAAAAGTCATTTCCCAACAAAAAAAAAAAAAAAAACAAAGATAAAATTCTATACATACAGAGATAATGAAAAAGAAATGTTGTCATACACTGTAATGCCTCCCACCAAGGTCACAAGACAAGCACTCCAATGGAACCCCAAGGGCAAAGGGAAGGGCGGGAGGGAGGGGACCTACACAGTCTAGGCCCAGCTGTACAGACTCCGAAGTGAGGGAAGCTGGAACAACAAGGACCCAGCTGCACAGGTCAGCCCGGAATGGCATCGGCTGCAGGAGCGTTGCTGCTGCCTCCTGTTCTTCAGAGATCTCACAGAATTAAGTTCTTGTTCTTGTTGGGTCCGGAACAGCTCGGTTGGCAGAGCATCGGACTCATAATCTTGGTGATCCGGGGGGTTGTGGGTTTGAATCTCCACCAAGCCGTTTCGGTACTGGGAGATTTTTCCCTCAGAGTTAACACTCCATTTTCCTAAATAGTCCAAATGAGACTATAAACCGAGGTTCCATGTGTGAACGCATGCATAACGTCTTGCACACACGTAAAATCCCATCACCTGCTATCGGAAGAGAAGGCCAGTCTGGCCACTGGTATGGATGATGTTACACATATCATACACTCGGCATGAAAATTGAAAGAATGAAAGAGTTGTTAAACTGAATGAACTATATTGATTGAATGACACGGGAAATGACTGAATGAAGTGCCAGCAGGCATCTCTTCATGCCGCACTACCCAGTAGGCAGCACGTTGTGTAAACAAGAATGCAAATTGTAAAACGCTTAGAGCCTGGTGTCTTACTGGGGATAGGTGCTATACAATTAATCTTAATCATAATTAAGCAAGCAACCAGATGACGTTAAGTCTTCTTAATGGGGAAAAAAAAAAAAACGTCTTCCTTCTGTCAGCAGCAAAACATCTGACCCTCATGGACTAAGAAGGAGGAGTTTGTATGTGAATTTTCAAAGTAAGGATAAACAAAAATAACAAAAAGGAAGACAGACACTGCAATTAAGCCTAGAACAGTGGAAGGAAGCAAGACGAACCAGCCTGAATAGGAGAACAAGCCGGAATAGAAAGCCAGCGCAAAGTGCCCTGGGTCGGTCGTGGATCCCTCGAAGGCGTTTTGGAAACTTTCTGTGGATCCTGTAAAATAAAAAAAACAAACGGAAAAAAAACTTGATACATAATAAAATCCAACATAATTGCATATAACATTCAAAAAGCACCCGTTACCCATTTGGCCCAGCCACACACACACACACACACACTAACAAAAAGGAAGACAGACACTGCAATTAAGCCTAGAACACACACACACACACACACACACGAACCACACACATAACCACACACATAACCACACACAAACACATACACACTTTCTGTCCACACACACACACACACACACACACACACACACACACACACACACACACACACACACACTCCTTTCACACACACACAAACCACATCCTCTGTGTGTGTGTGTGTGTGTGTGTGTGTGTGTGTGTGTGTGTGTGTGTGTGTGTGTGTGTGTGTGTGTGTGTGTGTGTGTGTGTGTGTGTGTGTGTATGTGTGTGTATGTGTGTGTATGTGTGCATGCGTGCGTGCGTGTGTATGTGTGTATGTGTGCATGCATGCGTGTGTGCATGCGTGAGTGTGAGAAAACAACCCCTATTACTGAGAATTTTATACATACATGAAAGTGCACATATGAGCATGCGTAAGAGAGAGAGAGAGAGAGAGAGAGAGAGAGAGAGTGTGTGTGTGTGTGTGTGTGTGTGTGTGTGTGTGTGTGTGTGTGTGTGTGTGTGTGTGTGTGTGCGTGCGTGCATGTGTGTGTGTGCGCATACATGTGTGTGAGAGAGAGTGAGAGAGGTGAAGTGGTGGGGGAGGGGAGGGGGGGGGGATACATCATACAGACTGAAACAGGATCTGTGCTTGCTTTTGTGGTTTTTGTTTCAGTTTTCTTGTTACAGCTGAGGTTCTTGTTTGTTTGGTTTGTTTGGGGTTTTTTTGTTCCTCATTTAACATTCCTCTTCTCACCTCATGGTCATAATCCTCCTTTGACAGACATCGCCACCATCCTTTTATAGAATAAAATCCATAAAACCTCTCATGCCAAATTTCCAGCTCCTCTTCTTTCTCTGTGCTTTATGACAATGACCTGGCAGCTGTTGCAGGGGGATAATGAACAGATCATAAGGGAGACCACCCATACCAAACCATGAATACAATCATTTCTGTAATAAAAGAACAACTTTCACCCTGAAAATCGTCCTTTTACACACAAATATAACTGTTCAGGTGATACTGATGATTCCCATAATCATTCTAATGTATCGTTCTCTTACTGTTGACGCTGACACGATGTCATGAAGGTAAAGAGCATAAAGTCAGTATCCATGGCGCCAGTGCTTAGTGCTATTACTCATATGGCAATGCTAGTGGTCGAAGAAGCGCACAATTAAAAAAAAATGGGAATCATTGCCAGCACTTTTCACTCCACTCCCTGATGATCATTTGGAGGGCAAAAAATAAATGGCATACATAGAAATGAGGCAACTTTACATATCATGGTGAAACAATTACATTCCTCGAATTCAAATCTAAATGGGGGGGGGGGGGGGGGGGTGGTAAAGCTGCTCCCTTTCATTCATTATGTATAATTTATACCTCCCTGCTAAATCTCAGATTTGTTTTCATTATTACATTTTTTTTTTTCCTTTTTTTTTCCTTTTTTTTAATACATGCATCATCTAACAGACTAAAAGTGTTTAAGTTGTAATGAAGACATCCAAGTTTCACTGCACACCACACAGCTTTCAAATGTTGTGTGAAAATAACATTTCCTTCATGTTGCTTTACCTTCAATTAGAACAAGAAGTTTTTTTTACTGTTACAGGAGGATGGGGAGGGGGAGACAGGGGGGGTTGGGGTGGCGTAGGGGTGGAAGACGGGGGGGGGGGGGGGGGGGGGGGGGGAGAACTCATTTCCTTCTGTTAATGAGTTGTTTCCTTAATTAAAAAGAACATAACATGTCCCTGTGACAGAAGTACGAGGTTCAAAATATTTGCTTCCCATATATTTTTTTTTTTTTTTTTTTACCTAATCATGGAAAATCGTGTTTAAAATTCATTTTAAGTTTGTTTTAAAAATTTCATTTCACTTTCATATTTATCACAGTTCAACTATTTCAATGAAAATGTATTGTTTCAAAATTATTCATAAAATTGTAAGTTCATAATGTTCATTTTTAGAGAGGAAAAAAATTCATGAACATTACATTTACCAACGAGTTAAAAGGTGTTACCTACATCTGTTGAAATGTTTCCCTGAAATGAATCCAGGATTATCATCATTCATTACAGAACCTTCTCAACAAAATGTGGTGAAAAAAAAATGATATACAGCCCAAAAAGAAACCTTTCCCATGTTTGGTGTGGATTATCAAAGGGCAGATCCTGTATCTACTTGATTGTACCAGTGGTCTATGCCCTCTAATTTCAGGTCTACTTTTAATGGTGGATCTCTACTATGAATGTCAATATCATATGATTGTAGCAAGTTGGTTCTAGCCCCCCCCCCCCAAAAAAAAAAAAAATGTTCGTGGAGAAATACACACTGATGCAAGCACACATGTACTACTTTTTTTCCACCTCATTCTGTGCTGGTGTTGTTTGTTTTTTTTTTAAATGCATGTTTCATTTGGGAGAACTCCGAGAAGATGTGGCTGGGTGGGTGGTTGAGGACAGGGGAGGTGGGGGGGGGGGGGGGCATTACCACTACACTTAATACAACAAGCTTAAACTCCACATGGAAAAGGAGACTTGGCTTGTAGAGGTACACACTTTTCAGGCGGCGGGTGGCAAGGGTATATCCTTAACAGAAATTACACAGTGAACTGAAACCTTAAAACTCTACCAGCAGGGAAAATCAAACATTTTCTTCCTCAAAGCACAATTTACAATGGCAGCCAGAGCCTAGCCCTTCCAAACTTTTCCTCCATCCCCTCCCCACCCCCCCCCCCCCCCCCCCACCCGCGCTGCCCTGAGCTTCACAGAGGTAAATCTCCGTTTCAGACACACTATCACACCCACTCTTGGCTGCAGCACAAGCAGAATGCACTTCTTTTTTCTGTGAATCTTTTGGGTCAAGTTGATATTATACAGCGGGAGTCAAGATAACAACAGCATGAAGGAAATGCCTCTGACTGAAAATAACATGAATTAAACCAATTAAGGACACGAAAGTCCACCACACCAAAGACACCAAACCAAAGACCACCAAACCAAAGACACCAAACCAAAGACCACCAAACCAAAGGCGCCCACCAAAACCACCAAACCAAAGACCACCAAACCAAAGGCACCAAACCAAAGACCACCAAACCAAAGACCACCAAACCAAAGGCGCCCAACCAAAGGCGCCAAAACAAAGACACCAAACAAAAAGATGCCAAACCAAACACCAACCAAAGGCACCAAACCAAAGACACCACACCAAAGACACCACACCAAGACACCAAACCAAGACCAC
>JADBJO010002286.1:237214-239714 GCA_016801955.1 Conus betulinus
AGAGAGAGAGAGAGAGACTGACTGAGAGAGAACGACAGACAGACAGACAGACAGAGACAGAGGCAGCGTCAGCGTCAGAAACAGAAACACACAGACACAGAGACAATCAGACAGAGAGAAAGCGGGGACTGAGCAAGAGAGAGAGATGGATAAACAGAAACAGAGAGTCAAACTGAAATCAGGGTATATGGGTTAAGAGACTGCCTACAAGAGAAAGTATGGCAGAATTTAGGAGAGGGAAGAGAGACAAGAGAAACACAGACCGAGAGCAGAGAAGATACACAGACTAATGACACAGACAGAACTGTAGATACAGAGTGAAAAAGCCCAAGGAATGAGACACACATCCATCCACAACAGACAACTCTTCCCTCATTACAGACGATGATGACATGACAATACTGACCCATGCCAATCTTGACCAGCCCGTGATGATGATGATGATGATGAGGGCGAAGATCTTGGTGAAGGTGAAGATGTCCTGGACACGGGTGGCCCATTTCACGTTGGTGCAGTTGATAAACGTGAGAAGGGCTGCAACCACACACACACAGAGAAAGGGCCTTAACTCTCGACAGTCATCAAGATATTCCAGCCAGTGCTCTTTCCCTGAGGACTGAAGAGCAATTGTCAAGGTTTGGGTCAGGCGTAGAAAAACAACAAACAATAGTGCAACTATGACTGGATTTTTCTACCGCGATGAAACGCAACTATGACTGGAATTTTCTATCAAGTTGATTTTTGGTACTCCAAGCTTTTCTAATCTAAATAAGTTTCTACATAAACACAAAAGCCCATACATTGCGCACATACACGTTTTTCTCTCTCTCTCTCTCTCTCTCTCTCTCACACACACACACACACACACACACACACACACACACACACACACACACATGTGCACACACACACACACACACACACACACACACACACACACACACACACACACAGAGACACATATGCATGCATGTACGTACAAGCACACACACACACTGAATAACTTTGCTGTGTAGACACAATACTTGGTGTTGGCTTTCTGTTGATTCCTTTTCACATGAAAAACAAAATCCTGTAAGAAAAAAATCACCCAAATTTTTTTTTCTTGTTAGGCAATAAAAAACAGCTCTTTTACTGACCTACGTATCTTTAAAAAAATAATAATAATAAAGGAAAGGAAGGAAGGGGGAGGGGGATGTATCTTGATAAAAATAAAGCATAACATAATAAACAACAACAAAAAACTAGCAATAAAAAGCAGGCACTTTTAACTGACCTACGTATCTTTAAAAAAAAATAATAAAGGAAAGGGAGGAGGGGGGCAATCTATCTTGATAAAAATAAGCATCACATAATGAACAAAATTAAAAAGAAAAAGAAAACCCCACCCAGTGTGCTACTGACCTCGGGTCTGTCCTCTGTTAGCAGATAAACTCTCTATTGTGTAATACAGTTCTGTAATCCCTGAATTGCTGGTCCAGGAACCCATGGGTGCTGCGCAATATAACCTCTGTACCAGTTGTCTCCCTTTCCTAGGATTGTTGGCAAGGGCAGGGAGACACAAGTAGTAAGCATTCATCACTGCTCCCAATTTGAACAAAAATAATCTCATAATCTTCTGTCCTAAAACCCAGGCACATTAGTATCCACACACTAGCAGTTTTCCTGCATCCACAGGAAAGCATGCTAATGCCAAATGACTGACGCTTTGACTCCTGTAGGCAAGATAGGGATGCATTCATTATGTGTGTAAATGACGAATGCACTAATAAAAAGTCATCTGTCTGTAGAGGAATGCATTCATTAAGGCTACAAAAGAAGCATGCATTAATTAAGTGTATGAGTGTATGCATTCATCCAGTACGCAAATGAGGGATGTACTGACAAAAGGCACACAGAGATGCATCGTTTCATGAAGTTTTCATGTGTACCAGTTTTCAGAATCATCATGGAGGCGCCAGCGTGCAGACTAGACCACAACATAATTTCGCTACACTTCATGTGCCAAGCCAGCAGACGACAGTGTGCAAGGTTATGTAGAACTGGACGCATGAATCGGTGAATGACTACCAAGGAAGAGATTTAGGGAAGAAGGTCTCATGGACTAGAGTCATTAGATGTAAATGGGGGATATGTACATGTGTGTGTGTGTGTGTGTGTGTGTATGTGTGCATGTGTGCAAGTGTGTGGGTGCGTGCGTGTGTGTGTGTGATGTACGGATACATAAATATATGAATAAACAAACTGATATGTAAGATCAAAGTACTGGGACTATTGATTTTATGAGTACACACACACACACACACGCGCACACACACACACACACACACACACATACACATACATATATATATATATATATATATACATCTTAGTATCTATATAAATATATACACCTATGTATCTATACATACATACATGTAGAGAGACATATATAGATATTGAGAGATCATATAAAGTAAGTGTGCAAGACTGGAAGAAATAACTCTAAGGGGGCTTG
>JADBJO010002286.1:244714-247214 GCA_016801955.1 Conus betulinus
ACTACAACGTAATCTTTCTGTAATGATCTTCAAATATCTTTCAAATATGGGTCTGATTTGTAAACTTACACTGGAGTACACTGAACACGAAACCAGACGAAACAAAGTTTTGGTCATCATACATGAACTAGCAAATTCCAAAGGGATTATTTTCACCAGTTAGTGAAATTTGGTTAACCCCAAAAAGTAAGGGCATCATGAAAAGAACATTTCAGCCCATTCAGTTTTGTTAGGAGTAGTAGACTTTTATCTAGTATTATAGTGATAAAGTAATCTAGAATATATATAGACAAAGAAAAAAATCGCAGGACAAAAAAACGTGCGTGTGTGAAGAGCGGGGGGGGAGGGGGGGAAGGGGAGAGACTACAGGGCAGGAAGTCTTTTCTTGATGCCAATGAATAATGGGAAAGGCCTCTACTCAGAGGTTCCTTCATCTTCATTCATTCCACAGCCACTAACATCATGCCAATTATTATTTGCCTCATGGGTTGCATTATATATGAAGGCAGTGAGGATTCAATTGTCATCCACTTTATGTAGATTTTATCAGAAAAAAAAAAAAAAAAAAAGCAGGCACAGTGACAGAGGAAAAGGGATGGGGAGGGGTTAAAGGGTTAAGGGGCAACGTACACCTTACCTATTCTAACTAAAATTCTACAGTCTATGTTACCTCACCTTGAATCTGTCAGCTATCAAGGGCATGCACTGTTGTAGCTGCTTTAAACAGGCAACTGTTCCTCTCTGATATACATGGGTTGGGAGAGAGAAATGTTTGTACTACTGAAAAGTTTGCGGCCGGGGTCCAGGGTCTGCTTAAGCCCCCCCTCCTCTCCCCAATGGGGTGCAGGGGCAACACCCTGCTGTGGAGTCTGGGGGGAGAGGTCCCCCCCCCCCCCCCCCCTTCCCAAGATGCTGACAAAAACATGACATTTAAGGACAGTTTGCTACAAAAAAAAGAAAGAAAAGAAAAAAATCGCCAAAACGCCAATATGGAAATCCGTGTAACACGGAACTGCTCCCACCCATGGATATAATAGCAATTTGGAAAAAAAACAGCCTACTGTTCTACTGTAATTTTCTCTATACTAAGTTATACATAATTCAATGAACAAAAGATATATACTGAAGGTTCAGCCATCATAAGTAAGTGTAGTAATGATTCAGTCAACCCAGACCTGTCCTGTCCTTTTCATTTGACTTTCATTAGTATCAACTCCTGTCAGAAAGAATTTCCAGTTTTGGTTTTTTTTTTTTCCAATCTCTCCCGTTTTTTTTCTATTTTTTCCCCACTTTTCCCCTTTTTTCTATTTCACGGTCTGACTGACTAACTCCTCACAACTTTTCATCCCCATGGAGGTGAATGAACATCTTTCATGCTGCGTTTATTTCCAGGAATCCAACCAATCAGAACACTCAGAAACAGTCTTGCATCATGGAAGTGGAGATACAATCCTATTGCCTGAAATGCGGCACATGCACTTGCACATAGACACACGCGCGCACGCGCACACACACACACACACACAGTGACACACACACACACACACACACACACACACACACACACACGCACACACACACACACACACACACACACACACACACACACACACACACACACACACACACAGAGTCACACACACACACACATGCATTACCCAACACACACACACACACACACACACACACACACTGACTGACTGACAAACTAATTTGTTGTCAGTTTAACTCAAGGTTGTACACACACACACACACACACACACACACACACACACACACACACAGGGTGGCACACACAGAGTGACACACACACACACACACACACACACACACACACACACCACATGCATGCACACACACACAAACACATTAAAGCCTTAAAAGCAAGCAGTTATTATCACAGTATTAATACCTGAACAGCAATTCTGTGAGAAGTAATCTGTTAAACTTCACAATGTTCTTAGCAGACCACCAATTAATTAACAAAAACAGCACAAAAATAATCATATTCTATAGTACAAGCCTTAAATACAATATGAATTTAATGAAATAATCCCAGCTTTCATTAAGAACAAGGTTAATATTTCAAATAACATAACCTTAAACTTTAATAATCATAACAGAAATAATCAGCAACAAAAATACCACTGTCACCCATACATAAAATCTGAAATATACATTGCCAGCTATTGCATCATGCGTCTATGCACACAAATCAAAACTACCTTCCCTAAGCTTTTTTCAGTGATCTTTACACATCTCTCCTTTCCTTCTCAGACAGGGGAAATTACTCAACCTTTACCAACAACAAGCCAAACAATGGCTGGGTGTGGGATGCAAGTTTGAAGTATGGGACAAGAAATACATGTAAACTTTAACATCTCACAGTAAGGTGTATACCCTCTCTCGCTGAATTCCATGAAATGTAGAACTTGCTGAGGTCATTGCCCTGAACAAATAGTTGGGGGGGGGGGGGGGGGGGCAGGCACAGACTAACCAC
>JADBJO010002286.1:257214-262214 GCA_016801955.1 Conus betulinus
GGTTGGTGTTTTTTCGTTTGTTTGTTTTGTTGTTGTTTTCTGTTCTGTTCTGTTCTTTGTCTTTATTTCTTTTCGAATGATCTATTCATTTATTAATCCATTTGTCTATTCATTTATATATTTATCTAATTTTTACATTGGGCGTTAGCGTGGTTCGAACGAACTCGCAACGTCTGACCAAAGACTGTACGCCCTACGGCGCAGGGCGAACTATCTTTGGTCTGACTGCCGGGAATGTATGACTGTAGCTCTGAGCCACGTGAGCTTTTCGAGGTCCGAATGCTCTTATCTCCTCCCTCCGTCCTGGCACAGAGAGCCAGCCAGTGAATGACCCCTCGACCCGTCTCTGGCACTACTCTGTTACCTCAGAGATGGCGTGTTCTTATTATGTCGTTATGTCACGACCGTTACGGTTCGATTAGGGAGAATTGCTGCTATAGGGTAGTACCGGTTAAGACTGACCTTGTTTTCGCCCTGTCTCTGTCTGGCTGGCTGGCTGGCTGGCTGGCTCTGTCTCTGCCTTTGTCTGTCTGTCTGTCTGTCTGTCTGTCTGTCTGTCTGTCTGTTCTCTCTCTCTCTCTCTATTATGTGCGCGCGCGCACACACACACTCGCACACACACACACGCGTACGTACACACACACACACACACACACACACACGCAGACACCACGCGTGCGCGCGCGCTCGCACACACACACACACACACACACACACACACACACACACATACACACGGTTCATACAAACTCTCTCTCTCTCTCTCTCTCCCTCTCTCCCTCCCCCCCCCCCCCCTCTCTCTCTCTCTCTCTCTCTCTCTCTCTCTCTCTTGTCAGAGAGATCTGAGGTGATCGTGAGGCGCGGAGACAGACTTAACAACAACCCCACTCCCCACCCCCTACTCCCTTCCTCTCCCCTCTCATCAGCCCACACCCCACCTCTACCACCCCACTCTCCACCCTTACCCCACCATCACCCCCACCTTTGGGCCAAACAGAAACACATTATTTCGAGACGGGTTACTAAATCTTCCTCTGGACTACTTTCACACTGGACAAGGGTCACCCACCTGCCTGTGTCTACAGCTGTCTGACCAGAGATACGTAGGGCGTACTATCTTTGGTCTGACCAAAAACAGTACGTCTTTGGTCTGACCAAAGGAAGGGGAAGGGAAAGACGGCAAGTTGGGGAGGGGAGGGGGGGGGGGGGGTGGAGGGGGGGAGTGGAAGTGAGTGCGAGGGAGGGGCATTTCATTCGTCAGGAGCTTGATGAATGAATCTTGTTTCGCCCAGTCACGTTTCGCCTAACCACGTTTTGCCCAGTCAAGTTTCAGCTAATCACGTTTTTGCCCAGTCATGTTCCGCCTAACCACGTCTTGCCCTGTCACGTTCCGCCTAACCACGTTTTGCCCAGTCACGTTTCACCTAATCACGTTTTTTCCCCATCGCGTTTCACCTAATCACGTTTTGCCCAGTCACTTTTCACCTAATCACGTTTTGCCCAGTCACTTTTCACTAATCACCTTTTCCCCTGTCACGTTTCACCTAATCACGTTTCGCCCAGTCATGTTTCACCCGAACACGTTTCTTCCGGTCACGTTTCACCCCATGTCACGTTTTGCCCTGTCACGTTTTCCCCTGTCACGTTTCGCCCTGTCACGTTTCGCCTTATCACTGTTTGCCCTGTCACGTTTCGCCCCTCTCTCACGTTTCACCTGTGTCACGTTTTCCCCTGTCAAGTTTCGCCCTGTCACGTTTCGCCTAATCCTAATCAAGTTTCGCCCAGTCACGTTTCACCCAACACCTGTTTACTCCAACGCATCCATTACGTTTCGCTCAAAATTAGGTACAATCGAGTAGGATGGAGGGGAAAATCGTTGGATGTATCTCTCTCACACACACACACACACACACACACACACACACACACACACACGACTACGAGTGATTGAGTTTTACGTCATCACAGCAGAAACTTTCAGGGACAAGTTGTTCTTTCGCGGCACTCTTGAACACACACGGCTAAATCCTTTCGATCCTAGATATTGACAGAAGAATCAATAGTGGTTTCGGGACGAGCTGGCTCTCTAGACAGGCGTTTATCTATCATATTTATTTATTGCTTCATTCATTCATTCATTCATTCATTTATTCATTCATTCATTCATTCATGAATCTGTTTCACGCATATACATCATTAATGTAATAGCAACTAAATACATAGTAAAACAACAAGAATTCGCAACACGTGACATGTCACGTGTCGAGTCACGTGTCTAGCAAGCGCTTCACGTAATGTTAGATGTGACTGTGTCCAATTAACTGTCTCGGAACGATAGAATTCGAGCACAGTCAACGTTGTTGCTGTTTTAATTATGACAGTACGGGGCACCTGCCTATCGAAAGTAACTTTACTTGTCGTCTGCTGGGCCCCACTCACATCCAACAATTTCATTGAACTTCCTGTGTGTGCGTCAACGTGTCAGTATTGATTCTCACTCGGCAGACGTTCTCTGTTTTATGGATGGAGCAAGGAAAAGACAACTTCATTGTCCCCCACACTGAAAGCGTAATTTACCTTTTTTTTTCTTTTTTTTCTTTTTTTTTTCCCCCTTAATCTGGTTTTATACAGTTGTAATTAGGTCAGGGTTAGATTAGGTTACGTATTGGGTGGGGCTACGGTCCAGTTTTTTGGCTAAGGTCAGGACCAGGTCACTACAGGCTACTCATTTTTTTTTTTCTAAGGATCAATTAAAATCATTCCAGTTGTGTAATATGTCCAAAATATATGATGAATGTGTGTTGACCGCAGCCCTTGCGATTGGCTTGGCGTAGATAGAGACGCTGAGAATAAAAACATGATCACTGCATAGGATTTGAAACGCCAGTGTTTCTAAAGAGGTTTTTCGCAAGAACCTTATCTTCTTCCTTAAACGTAACAAAAAGAAATGTGTACCCAAATACGTCGCATACAAACAAACGCAATGATATTCTCGTGACAATTTCGAATTGCGATAAAGCGAGGCACAATTGTGAACTAGTTTCATTAACACACACACACACACACACACACACACACACACACATTATTTCCTTCCGGGGCGGCTGTTGAATTGAACGTTTGCTTTCATTGTTCGGACACAGTTCATATTTTGCGGGAAATGAATCGCAAACTTCAACGAGAGTGGGCTGCGCACAACAGAAACAGGACAACAATCACGACAGCAGCAGCAGCAGCAGCAGCAGCAGTAGCAGCAGAAGCGTTTCAACGACAAACAAAAAAAGGAAGAAGAAAAATAAATAAACTCCAAAACAGCATCCCACGAAAGTGGCTGTTCTGAGTTAGTTTTAGCAACAGAGCTGTGAGAGGATATATAACACTACCAGATTTCAAAGCAGGGGCAGGCAATAATAGCAACAAAAATGAATGACATCAATCAATTTGGGGGTGGGGTACGTGGGGGCGGATCTCCACACTAAACACATCTGATCCCACAAAATTGATTGTTCAAGGCTAAGATTAGCAAACTCATGTCAGTTTGGGCTGTTGAGCGAATTCTCGGGATGACATTTTCGACTGACGTGGTTTGGGGACTTTGTGAGAGCCAAACGCGTCACGCACATCACTGGAATCTCCACAGACACAGGAAGAAAGGCACGGCTGAAAGAGGTGGCTCCGCTTCGGATGACGTCCATTCAACTCCGAAATTCTGTAGATTTTTTTTTTCCTTAGGGAAGGAAGAGGGGAAGATGATGAGAAGAAACAAGGATGGGGGAGAGAGAGAGAGAGAGAGAGAGAGAGAGAGAGAGAGAGACAGACAGACAGACAGACAGATAGACAGACAGACAGACAGACAGACAGAGACAGAAGAGAACGAACGAACGAACGAAAATATTTTAATCAGTATGGGCCATGGCCATGGAGAGAGAGAGAGAGAGAGAGAGAGAGAGAGAGAGAGAGAGAGAGAGAGAGAGAGAGAGAGAGAGAAGAGAGAGAGAGAGCAAGCAAAAGCAAGTAATCAGTCCGACAAACTTAATTGTTCCAATCTCTGATGGACTGCTAAAGCCTGTGTGACACAAGCGTCCCGACACGTTTAAAGCGCGCAAACACACGTGCAGTACGGTACTTCCTGCGCGCACTATCTGACACTCTTTCAACAACAACCAAAAAAAAAACAAACATATTTTCACAAACCGTTGTGCGCGTTCTCGTGTTCCAATCGGAGCAATACGTTTCCTAAACTTGGGCATCAGGAGCAAGTAAGTTTCGCTGGTTGAGGATGCCGCGCTTGAAAAAAACATGGACGATCGAGAACTGGATAGACCTGTTTCCAAATGTTCTGGTTTCGTTTCAGCTCGAATTATGTCATGACCACTCAACCTGGAAGATGTGTACATAAAACACCAGAGGAAACAGCCGTAAAATCAACAACAACAACAACAACAACAAAAACCAGATAGATGGATTTCTCTTATTATTAATCTTGTGCATCGGATTGCAGTCCCTTATGTAAAGGAATGAGAAGAATGTTTTGAAATGTATTTTGCAATATAATTTCAAAGAGTCTAGAGCAAATCGAAGTGACTGGACTGTGAAATTGTTCATATTCTATTCACAGTGTAGGCCTATTATTGTGATCAAAGAGTTGAACTAACAATGCACAGATCAGACACCCGCAGAGTCGTGTCCATAAGACCCTCGTCTTTAAGCTTCTCATTCTAGTCACTAATTCATTTATTCATCGGCTGTGAATCGTGCGCAGTGTGGTCTCAAAACTTAGCAACTGTGGTTCATGACACTGAAACTACTGAAAGTGGCGTGGATTATAGGACTGATTAATATACGTAGAGATCAAAAGTTAGCAGACGTGGTGTCGCATATATGGACTTGTCCGCACGCAATGACACGTTGATGAAACTGAAACTGAAACTGCTCAGAGTGGCGTGGGTTATAGGACTGATTAAATATACACAGAGATCGGATGGATTATTGTACTTATA
>JADBJO010002286.1:272214-299714 GCA_016801955.1 Conus betulinus
CCTTTGCTATGCACACGCATGCACGCGCACGGAAATAAAAGTCGACTGCATGCTTCCAGTCTTTCCATACGAAACCCTAGCTCTTTATAAGCCGCCCCCCCCCCCCCCCCCCCCCCCCCCTCACCCCCAACACACACACACTGTGGTGGGATTCGAACCGACGACTTCCCAAGTGACAAATCCCGGCGAAGTTTTTTTCTTTCCCCCACGGCGTTGCCAACGCTAAGAGAACAGCGTCAAGCACTGACTGGACTGGTAAACAATACCCTCTAACCGGTCGCGTGGGACTGAGGATGGAAGGCTGTGAAGATCGCCTACAGGTCCACGAGTCCTGGATTCGCGGGCGTCCCCTGCAATCTACTGTCAGTGGACAATGGTCAAACGGGACAGCCGGTCTGAAAGTCGTGGACAATGGGTAGGCTACTTCCCTATAGTACTGCGTGTGATTAGCACTCCATACAGCGATGTCAGTGACCGATACCTAGTTCATCTGTTACTTTCGTGTGTTGTACCCTTGGTCCCGCTCGTGCTAAATCAACGACACTGTCAGCAGTGACATAAATTGGCGTCAAATAATGATCAATGGTCTTTGTTCAACCGTTTTCTGTTTGTTTGTTTTCCTTTGTTTTTCTTCTGTTTTTGTAAGACTACTTTTTTTTTATCACGTTTTTCTTTGAACTGAGTATAATATTCACATTGTTATAATCTGAACATTCAAAAGTGTGGCCCACCTTGGTTTAAGGCTCTCAGGCCAACTGGCATGGGCTAGAACACCAAGCCTACATCAAAATGTTGTTATGCTCTGCATAGTTATGTGGGGATTGTCTTCAGTCGTGACAAGCTCCTAGCATAACACCATCAGTCTCCAAAATCCCTAGAAGTCGGAGTGTGGCTGTCCACATGGCAGGGTAATCAAAAACAGTCACACACGTCATGTTCTCATCCTTAGCTGATGCATTTGTACCATAGTGTTCAAGTACTTCGGGTGTTTGGATGATCCCTGGAGTCTTTTAGCCAGGGTACGACGACGACGACGACAACAACAACAACAACAACAAAAGTGTAGCATGCATGTGGATTGAAATGCGCTTAGTGCTTGGCCTCTGACCAAGAACAGGCACATGTAAATGCTCTAAATGATGATGATAATAATAACAATAACAATAACGATCATAATAATGATGATGATGATAATGATGTAATAATAATAATAATAAATAATAATAATAATAATAATAATAATAATAATAATGTAATAATAATAATGTCCTCACTCAGGGAAAAGCAAAAAAACATTTTTTTAATCTGTAGCACACTCAGTGGCGGGATGCTTAGCAAAGAAAACTTTGTTACACAACAGCTTTCATTTTTAAAAAAAAAAAAAGAAAGAAAGAAAGAAAGAACGAAAAAGGAACACTGATTTTTAAAAACGTGAAAAAAAAAAAAAAGAAAGAAGACGATAGTGGATTAACAACAGTTACCTTTACAATGGTAGATGGATTGTTACCCTGACGATGGAGGATCAAGAACAATTACCTTTAGAAAGGTAGAGTCACTGTTGCTTTGGCGACAGCAGATCAAAAACAGTTAGCGTTAGCATGGTAGATTAACTGTTAGCTTGACGATAGTGGATTAAGGGCAGTTACCTTTAGCACGGTAGATTGTTATCTTGAAGATAGTGGATTAAGGGCAGTTTCACTTTAGCACGGTAGATTGTTATCTTGAAGATTGTGGATTAAGGGCAGTTTCACTTTTAACATTGTAGACTGTTATCTTGAAGATAGTGCATTAAGGGCAGTTTAACTTTAGCATGGTAGATTGTTATATTGAAGATAGTGCATTAAGGGCAGTTTAACTTTAGCATGGTAGATTATCATATTGAAGATAATGGATTAAGGGCAGTTACCTTAGCACGGGTAGATTGTTATCTTGAAGATAGTGGATTAAGGCCAGTTACCTTAGCACGGTAGATTGTTATCTTGACGACAGTGGACTAAGGACAGTCACCTTTAGCATGGTAGGTCGTTATCTTAAGAGAATACATTTTGAGCAGTTACCTCTGGTATGGTAGATTGTTACCTTGAAAATAGTGGACTAAGGGCAGTCACCTTTAGCGTGGCAGACTGTTATCTTGATGATAGTGGATTAAAGATAGTTACCTTTAGCATGATAGACTGTTACCTTGATGATAGCGGATAAAGATAGTTACCTTTAGCATGCTGGAAGAGCAGTTACCATGATGATAGCGGATTAAGGGCAGTTACCTTAAGCATGCTAGAACAGCAGTTACCATGATGATAGCGGGTTAAGGGCAGTTACCTTAAGCATGCTGAACTGACCGTTAGTTTGACTACAGCGGATTAAGAGTAGTTACCTTTAATACTAGATTATAATGGATTAGGGGCAGTTACCCTAAGCATGCTGGACTGACTGTTAACTTGACTACAGCGAATTAAAGTCAGTCACCTTCAGCATGTTGGACTGATTGTTACCTTGACTACAGCGGATCAAAGTCAGTTACTGTCAGCATGCTGGACCGATTGTTACCTTGACTACAGCGGATTAAGGACAGTTACCTTCAGCATGCTGGACTGACCGTTAGCTTGGACAACAGCGGATCAAGGGCAGCCAACCCGGATCCTAGTGGATGAACACAGCAGTTACCTTGAGGATGGCGGTGCCCAGCTCAGCGTAGCACATGGCCCCGATGAGACAGACGGTGCCGCACAGCACCCACACGATGAGGGACCCGCCCACCGACCCTGTCTCCAGCAGCACCCCCTTGGGCGACACGAAGATCCCGCTGCCCACGATGATGCCCACGATGATGCCCACCCCGTTGGTCAGCCCCAGGTGCTTCCGCAGGCGCACCTCGTCCTCCGAGATCACCACCGACGACTTGGAGGAGGCGGTGGAGGAGGTGCTGGAGGTGGTGGAGATGCTGTCAGGGCTGACCGGGTCGTTCCTCACCGCCCCGGCGGTCGCTGAGGATGTGGAAGCCACCGAGGCCTCGGACGCTCTCCGGGACATGGTGGGAATGTGGATGACGATGTGGACACACAAAGATGGTGGATGACGATGTGGACACAAAGATGTGGATGACGATGTGTTCACACAGATGTGGATGATGATGTGGACACAGAGATGCGTATGATGATGTGGACACAGAGATGTGGATGACGATGTGTCACACAGAGATGTGGATGGTTCGAAACAAGTGTGTGCGGTAGTAGTCTCACAAGATACTAACTACCCCGCACGTGATTATTTACACTTGATTTCAGTTCGCAGTTGTGTTCAGCTTACACAAAAACTACAGAGGTTTTGCAGAGAAGCAGTCTCTAGCTTCCGAAAGACCAGTGAGATGGTTCACGCACTTGTACGAAGCATGTTGAGCCGGTTACGAATCTGACACAATATATTCGAACCGAAATGTACAAGTTATTTTCCTCTCAAAATTCAAGAGAGTCCTGAGTATAGCGAGAACATCTGCTACTATCAGTTATGTGATTCTTTCACACATGAAATACGGTCGCTTGAAGTCACCGATGTCTAAATACGGAAGAGAGAGACGGACAAATACCGTGCCAGTCAACGCTACCACTCTAGTGCTTTCTACAGCGAATCGCATTGCCACTGACGTACATCTAACTCTTCAGCTTCATATTCTGCAAAACCGTCCGTCACGTGACCGGCACCAGCCAATGGCATCGCTGTGCAGGTGGCGCTGAAAGACAAGCTCAGAAGAGAGCACGTGCGACCAGACTGGGGGTGTCCGGTGACCCCTTCCCCTGGCGGTATCCTGGTCGTTTGATATGTGTCAGGGCCGAGTGATATTGCGGAAAAGAGATTGGACAAAGGTTTAGTCAGGATTGCATCATGCTTCCATAGTGGTTTTTATGCGGACTTTCGGTGAAAACAGTGAAATTCGGGTTTGACAGAGTCATTCTGTGCTCAGCTGTACTGACCAGCTGTATATTACATCCACCAGAAGACTTTTAGATCTACACTAGGCGGTAAACTGTCCATAAACCGTCTAAACCACCCCCATGAAATGACTGAATTCACCCACCTTAACAATATACTATCCCTGGACTTAAGTTTCGGAGAGTCATATGATCTTTCACGGGGAGGGAGGCCGGGTGGGGATGGGGGTAGTGAAGAGGCCACCTTCCGTGGTTTTGATTGGTTTAAAGCCCCCCCCCCCCCCCCCCCCCCCCCCCCGAGAAACAGGACTCTAGACTCAAGCGATGCGTGGAGGGGGGGGGGGGGGGGGGGGGAAGGGGGTTGGGGGGGTTGGGGGTGGGAATGGGGATGGGGAGGAGGAGGCGGAGGCCACCTTCACTGATTGTGATTGGTTTCAAGTCCTCCCAGAGAAACAGGGAGACAGACTCTCTCTCTCTCTCTCTCTCTCTCTCTCTCTCTCTCTCTCTCTCTCCACACTGGTGAGAGACGCGTGGAGATCAATAACAGTATTGTCAGCACCTGAGTTCTGTCAGATTGGTCAATGGAGGGGGTCGATAAAATACGAACACGGATAGGCAGGCAGCAGGTAACTTGATGGATGGGGGTGTGTGTGTGTGTGTGTGTGTGTGTGTGTTAACCTGGGGCAAGCAGTGGGAAGAGGTATTAGCTTTTTTCTGTCTCTTGTTCCACTCTCGCAATCGATCCTCGCCCCCCCCCCCCCCCCCCCATCACCCCACTCTTCCCTGACCCCTCCCTTCCCTTTTTTTTTTTTTTACACCCCTCCTCTCTCTCATCGTCTTCTCTTCTTTGTCGAACTAATGATCACCAGAAGTCACGGCTGCAGGCAGTAAGACTTCTTTTTTCTTTCTTTCATTTTTTTTTTTTTTTTTTTTTCTTTCTTTCTTTCTTTCTTTCTTTTTTTTTTACTTTTTTTGTACTCTAACCTTTTTTCCCATATCTCAAAACTATTCTTTTTTTATTTTTTTTTTTCCATTTTTTTTCCAAAGGTGGGGCCTCCACCCTCCTCTCTTTGGTTCCCCAACCTTTTTTTTTCCCCCTCCACCAAGTAACCACGACTGTCGCACACCACGCGAGTCTGTCTGTTCCATTACTAAATGGGCATATTCTCAGATGGGCTGTTAGTGCTTTTGGCTTGTGATGCAAAGCGTCAGGGTTGACTTTTTTTTTTTGAATGTCGTCTTGTGAGGTGTAGTGATGACAACATTCACTCGGTTCAGTTCAAGCCAGCAAGCTCCCGCTGGAGCAAAGGCCGTCAACAACAATCCGCCAGCGCGCCCTGTTCTGGGCTGCCCTCTCCAATTCTCTGCAGGTGTATCCCGCTCTCTTCCTCTCTGCATCCAGGTCTCTCCTCGTGAATTCCTAGGTCTTCACCCTTCTCCTCTGTCCCTGTGGGTTCCAGCGCAAAGCATGTCGCCTAATGTTGTCGATGGGGCTTCCTCGATATTCACTCTGGGTACTGCAAAAAAGACGGAACGGAAGGAAAAAGGAAAAGACAGGAAGAAAGAAAGGGGGGGGGGGGGGGGGGTGAGAGACAAAGAAACAAAATGAAAGACAGACAGACAGACAGCGAGACGGAGAGAAAAAAAGACAGAAATGAAGGTAGAAAGTAGAAAGAAAGTAAGAAGAGAGAAAGATACACACGGAAGCAAATGTACCAGGAAGGCTTTCTGGAGTTGTCACGTGTTTCACCGTGTGCTGTGCTGTCGTGTGCAGTGTGAAGTTTTTTTCTTGTAAGGTTTGGTAAGGTAATGTAGCTTATTGCCCAGCCGACCGCAAAGGGCCATACCAGGGCTGTCACCACTTTAACACTCACTCACAACTTTTTTTTTTTCTTGTAGCCTCAGAGACTGTGTGTAGTCCATGAATACCTTTGTTGCCGTTGCAGTTTTTTTTTTTTTTTTTCAACTTTGTCGATTGTCTCCTTCACTAGCAACAGAGAAAACACTTCATTTTAATATTTCTTCTTCTTTGTTCCTTGTCTTTGTTTTCATCTTTCTTTCTCTTTTAAGTCTTTATCTTTACTTTTTTTTTTTGCTACCTCCCTACCCCTTTCATCTTCCCTCTCATTTTTTGCTCAGGTGTATTACC
Organism: Conus betulinus; assembly: GCA_016801955.1. NCBI lineage: Eukaryota > Metazoa > Mollusca > Gastropoda > Neogastropoda > Conidae > Conus > Conus betulinus. Next base: position 278,290 of record JADBJO010002286.1, read on the forward strand.
GACGGAAATGTCATAACTCTTCTGTTGACTCTTATGTGACTGGACAAAGTGATAAAATCATGAAATGCTTATTGCCGTTTCTTTGTTTTTTCTTACTTTGTTCCTTTTTTTTGTTGCTAGTTCCTCAGTTCAGTAGTTTTATTTAACGTCTTTTCATCACAAGATGATCTTAGACCTTTAAACTGCAATATACATTGCTAGCTCCCTGTGTGTGTGTGTGGAGGGGGGGGGGGTGTATGCTCTTGGGCCTATAGTCTTGTGCGAACGTTTTATATCAACATAGGTGACCTAACTCCAACACTACTCCACTACTACTGCCACTACTACTTCTGCTGCTGCTGCTGCTGCTGCTGTTGCTGTTGTTGCTGCTGTTGCTGCTATTGCTGCTACTGCTGCTGTCGCTGCTGCTGCTGCTGCCACTGTTGTTGTTTCTACTACGTCTTCTACTGTAACCATGAGACTTATAGTAGTAATGATAATGCTGCTGCCGCTGCTGCTGTCACTATTACTGCTTCTGCTGCTGCTGCTATTGCTACTGCTGCTGCTGCTGCTGCTGCTGCTGCGGCTGTTGCGGCTGCGGCTGCTATTATTACTACTGTACAAATAAACATAGTGTTCACGATAGTAAACATCATAATAACAATAACCAGGCTTCTGGCACTATTTTTACTACCACTTCGATATTCTGCTGTGTTATTGTTGTTACTGCTGTTGCTGCTGCTGCTTCTATACTTCTACCACCTCTACTGCAATTATTTGTGTTGTTGTTCTCCTTCTGTTAACGCTTGTGCGACTGTTCCAAACAATTCTTGCAGCTACTGCTGCTTGCTGCTGCTGCTGCTGCTGCTGCTGCTGCTGCTGCTGCTGTTGCTGCTGCTGCCACAACTTATGTTTCCTGCACATAAATGAGAACAACATACTCAACAGTGAGTGGAGTGTCTAGATTCTAACATGTGAAGGAGAGAGGTGAGAGACAAAATGACCACAGACAGTAGGTCTGACATTCTCAGTGATCTCTGTTGCCTTTTAATATCGTCTAACATCATCGATGATGAACAGACGTTAAAATGACCACTGAACTGAACTGAACTGAACTGAATACTAGACACCCCCCCCCCACCCCCCCCACCCCCCCCCACCCCCCCCCCCCAAAAAAAAAAAAAAAAAAAAAAAACAATCCGTGGATTACGTTTTATATGAAAAAAAAATTATTATATACAGATAATAAACCAGCTCCAACATGTTATTCTTTTGTTTTAAAAGCTTGTCAGGAAATAATGAAATTCGGTCCAGCCCCCAGGAACTGGAAAGACGTCATTATCCCAGGAGGTTGGAAAGTCATTATGCGCCATCTGGTGTAGGTCACAGCAGGTCGGGTGGAAGCGGATCCCTCTGATCGGCATTTCTGTCCGTAATCCTCTCCCTGCATGATAACAGCCTCTCCTCGCTGGGTTTCGCTTGATGGCTCCTCTGATGCAATCATCTGCGGCAGGCTTACTCCGTTTTGCTTTTCTTTTCTTGCTTTATTTCTTCTTTTTGCTCTTGTTCTTGTCCCTGTCCCTCTCCTCTTCTCTCTCTTCTCCTTCTTCTTCTTCTTCTTCTTCCTCCTCCTCCTTCTTCTTCTCTTCTCCTCCTCCTCCTTCTTCTCTTCTCTCTCCTCCTCCTCCTCCACCTCCTCCTCCTCCTTCTCCTTCTTTTTTTTCTTCTTCTTCTTCTTCTTCTTCTTCTTCTTTTCTCTTTTCACACGAAATCTTTCTCTTCTCATGTCCCGCAGCGCTAAACATCCAGAACTTGACCACCATGACAGTAAAATGGTTTCCCGCGACAAACTCCTCGGTTGTCCGAGATCTCCACAATTCTGCTTTCAGAAAAAAAAGTACATTCTATGGAAAAAGAATTGACTCTAGACCCTGTGGCTTTAAATTATTCTTGTGACTCTCCGATACAAGAATGGAAATGTCTGTTCTTTGTGTCTGCTAAAAGCCTTAGGTTTCAGACGCCAGTTAAATCTGTCAGGCTTTATCATTAATAAGAGTACTTGTATAGCGTGTATCCTAAGCGCGTGACAATTCGCGCTGGCCTTTACACAACGGGCTGCCTACTGGGTAGAGCCGACTGAAGAGCTGCCAGCTGGCGCTTCATTCAGACGTCTCCCGTGTCATTCAGTCATTATCAACCACTCGATGTTTTTTTTCTTCTGTCATTCTTTCGATTTTTCACACAGTGTGTGTGTGTGTGTGTGTGTGTGTGTGTGTGTGTGTGTGTGTGTGTGTAAAGTGCAACGTGTCATCCCTACCGACGACCAAACTGGCCTTCTCTTCCGAAAGCTGGTAACGGGATTTTACGAGATATTCTGGGTGCGTTCACCCAAGGAACCTCGGTATATAGTCTCATTCGGAAAGCGTGAACGTTGATACTTCAGTTTTCATGTGTGCCCCCACCCCCCATGTTTTATCGGAACTTTTATGTCATTCATGATTGTCATGTGATATCGCATTACTCTCCACCTCTGATGCGGGTGGAATGGCCACGTCATCAAAGACGGTCTACCCGTTCTGTCGTCAGCTCTTAAACAGAGAGCAGAGGTGTGACGAAAGGTGTAGTCTTTCGCGTTCTCCATACGTATTGTGTCCGTCTGTCTGTCTGTCTGTCTGAGAGATCCACCCTTCCTCTTCCTCTGTACCGGCAGAAGAGTATGTGGAGGGAGGAGGGGGGGGGGGGGAGTCAGGTCGGATTCTACGGCTACAGTTTAAGCGCGAAAAACGCTATATATTTTCTATTAAACTCAAAACTGCACCTGGTTTTTTGTCAGAAGATCGACCAGTACCAAAACATCACACAGTCCAGCCCTTGACCCATACCATACCTGACTCTGAGGCAGGTCTCATGTCCAGTTCTTTTTTCCATGCAAGCACGATCCACATGACCCCTCATTTTGTCGTCGTCTGCTAGACGTTTCACTGCCACAAATCCAACAACGCTACAGTGACAGCAGAGGACTGCGGTCACCATCTCGCCCAGCTCGGAACACAGACCGAAGTGTACTTCGTTCAATTGTTGGATTGTTCGCGCTTTTGACCTTGGCGGGGTTTTTCGGCTTTTTTTTTTGTTTGTTTGTTTGTTTGTTTTGCTTTGTTTTGTTTTGTTTTACCTTGGCGGGTTTTACTTTATTGTTTGTTTGTTTGTGGTTGTGTGTGTGTGTGTGTGTGTGTGTTGTGTGTGTGTGTGTGTGTGTGTGTGTGTGTGTGTGTTCATGTGTGTGTGTGTGTGTGTGTGCGTGTGCGTGTGTGTGTGTGTGTGTGTGTGCGTTGTGTTGTGTGTGTGTGTGTGTGTGTGTGTGTGTGTGTGTGTGTGTGTGTGTGAAATGTAGTTTTTTTTGTTGTGTTGTTTTTTTTGGGGGTAAGTAAACCTAGGAGAGAGTTGTTTAAACGTGGATGGCGGAACGGAGGGGTGGGGATGGGAACTAATTAACTAATTAACGGCGTAGAGAAAAGAAGTATGAGGGGAAAAATGTAAAGACATTAGGAAAATGAGTCAAAAAGGGTAACATAGTAAACTAGGAAAAGGGTAGACTACGGAAAAAGAAAGTATAAAAAAGACGTTTTTTTTTGTAGGGGGGCAAGGGGGGGGGGGGGGGGGGGGGGCAAAAGCAAGAACACTGGTAAACGTTGGGAAAAATAGCAACTGTAGGAGAAAGGAACTAACCCAGGAACACGGGGATAAACGAAGGAAAAGAAGGTTAAAAGAAAAAAAAAAAAAACGTAGTCAAACATATGGAAACACAGTAAGGGGTAGAAGGACGTGTGTGAACGTAGGTGCTACAAAGTAGAATCAAACTGTTATTCAAAATGAAACCTTAAAATGAGGCAGATACGTGTAAACAGTAAATAAAGAGCAAGTAGGGCAACTCTTTCTCCCATGATGAAATGATCACACACGTTTTTATCTCCTAACAAGATGGGGAAAAAAAAAGATAAAGGAAGGGAAGGAAAAAAAAAAAAAAACGACTGGGAAACGTAGTTTGACGTAAGAATAAATACTAAATGTGAAGAGAAAAAAAAATATAGTCAAAAGTAGGGAAATGAAGGATAAAGGTTAAACGAAAGAGAAAGTATGGTAAAATAGAACAAGAAAGTGAACGAAGAAAAAAAGAAAGAAGACCAATGAAGGAAAGAGTACGCACATGAAGGAGAAGATATGCAAACGAAGGTATAAAAAATGAATTTTTAAAAAAAGGAGCTGACGCTAAGAATTTTATAAATAGTAAGCATACACAGGCAAAGATAGGCAAATGTAAAAAAAAAAAAAAAAATGCAAAAAAAATAACACATTGAACGTAGTTCAGATGATCGTGTCGCAGCTCTCCAACCACCCTCCTTACCCCCCCCTCCTCCTCCCCCCACCCCCCCCCCCCCCCCCACCCAATGGTGAGGAAGCGTGGGCCAGCTGTCGCCATTCAGAATGTATAATCGTGACTGCTATCCAGTCCACGCACTGAAACGTGAGGTTTCCGGGGTTTTAGAGGTTGACAGGCCGGAGCTGCTTTCAAAGAGTGTGTCGCCAACGACTGAGGTTTGTTGAAGCAGACGACAAATTTGGCTTACAGTCTCGCTTTGTCTGTCCATTGATTTATTTCTTCTTTTTCGGTAATCGGTAATATAAATAAATAAATAAATACAAAAGGAATGGTGTCAGTTACCACAACAGTTACAAACAGATTACAGGACAAAACACTTTTGTTTTGTGTGTGTACATTTTGCTTCATTTTCCTCCGTCTTCAATCAACTCGTTTCAAACTAACGTTATTTGGTAGTTTGTGAAATGTCCTTGTTCATCGCTTTCTCCAAACGTGCGACCACGAATGGCACAGAAAGACACACAACCTCCCTCCCCCCTCCTCCCCCCTGTCACCCTCACCCGCGCCCTCGCCCTCCCCACACCCCACCCCTCCCGAAGCCTGTTGAGCTTCACCACGGGTAATTTTTTTCTTTTTTTTTTTTTTTCGCTCGAAGGAAAGTCGACATTATGAGGACTGGAAGTAAATTCTTCCTATTCACGTCAACCCTGGGCTATCGTGAACGTATAGGATACACAGTGGACTTGAGTGTCCCACCCCCCCCCCCCCCCCCCCCTCCCTACACACACACACACACACGCACGCGCGCGGGCGCGCGGACACTGCCTCCCCTCCCTGCTAGGCCTACTGTCCATTGAATCTCACCATTTGCATAGGACACTGTGTGTTTGAGTGACACAGTGGTAGAGCATGAATTTGGCCGTCAGAAAAAAAACTGTGTTCGAATCCCTAATGTCGCCCCAAAGTAAACATTCTCGTCCGCTATAGGTACCTACCGCTATAGATACCTACCGCTATAAGTACCTACACATTTCGCTTCAGTGGTGTGTGGATATTACCCTTAACCTGTCTGTAACTAACCCAGTGCTGGTCTGCAAAAGGTCTGCTTTGGGTGTTAGATCACAATGAGTTTATGTAGATGAGAAAAGTACACCTGAATTAGAATGACCATTTTATACGTGACACTGTGGAAAATCAAATATTGTTAGCGCAGCAAAAAACGATTACAAACACACCAAGCAACCTATAGTTAAAGAAATGGTGACAGGAAGGTAACTGTATGCACACGAGACAGAAAAAAAGTGTGTGTGTGTGTGTGTGTGTGTGTGTGTGTGTGTGTGTGTGTAAAGAAAAAAAAAAAACAGAGAGATAACACCAGATAAAATTCTGTACCTACGAGGATATATACAAACGTCAGTGTGCTTTTTTTTTTTTTTTTTTTTTAAGATATCTAGTCCTGGCCCTGAGTATGTTCTTATGCATAGTAAAGCAGTACATTTTGAAGCATGCAAGAAGAAAGTTTAAAAGTGAGAGAGAGAGAGAGAGAGAGAGAGAGAGAGAGAGAGAGAGACAGACAGACATAGAGATAGAGAGAGAGACCGAGAAACAGAGAGAGAGAGAGAGAGAGAGACAGGGAGAGAGAAACAGAGAGAGAGAGAGAGATACAGAGAGAGAGAGACAGAGAGTCAGAGAGAGAGATAGAGTTTTCTCCTCTTCCCCCCAGATGGCCCATGCATCAAATCCTTCAGCATGAACTGAACGACCCGAGTGCAGAGGGTCTCCATCTGTCTCTGCATCCATCAGCCCACACACACCCCCTCAGGGACCACCATGTTTATCAAACTCCAGCAGGCTTCAGATTTTTGTTTTAAAAGTTAAACATGAGGAAAACGGACCCCAAGATTCCGATATCTTTCTACTCGATATTTCCCCTGCCTGTGCCCTAGAATCACAGACCTGATGAAGAAGCTGTCAGATTATGTGGTAGTCTATTACAGGTTCTGGCCTGATTTCGGTGAGAGATGTACTCTTCATCTTCTGGGTTTTTTTTTTTTTTTTTTTTTTTTTTTTCGGGGGGGGGGGGGGGGGGGGGGGGGGGGTTTTTTTTTTTTTTTTTTGGGGGGGGGGGGGGGTAACCATCCGTTCCCCATCCCCCGTCCCTTCTCTCCTCCTTTTTTTCTCTCACTTTATGGAATGTAGTTTATAAATGAAGTATATCCCCTCAACATTATGGATCCATTGTATAAATTCTAACTCTATACCTTGTCAATGGACTACTGGATTTCGTTCTCACTCTATAGCTTGTCATTGGACAATGGAATTTCATTTCAAATTCCATTCAATGTCCATCTTGTGCCAGATTTGAGAAGATAAGTGATTGCTAGTTCTTTCGTTTTCAATTGTCCTGAAGGTTGTGTTTGTCTTGCCTGAAGAAGACCAAAGAGGTCGAAACGCGTCGTGTTTTGTCTTGCAATTTGTTTGTCCCCTTTTGTCCGGCGGATTAATTGTCATTTTTCTTTAAAAATTCATTAGAAAGACTTACATGTTTGTTCCCCTCAGACTAACACGTTCACTACTCACCTGTTATTTTCTATACACATGTGAATGTTGTACACTTCATGCAGATTTCCTCTTCAAGACAAATCCGAATCCTGATACTGGGATAGTACCTCCAAGATGATTCTGGGCATCTCGTTCAAACCGACTCATTATAAGCGAGGAAGTCTGCGACAGGGAGATGAGCCCCTGGATCACACGATGACGACCTGTTCACCGTTTGGAGAGTGGAGCTGGACGAAACTGAAGGGCCCATGTCTCACAATCAGCCGGTCAGGCCAAAACTAGTGTGCTGGGTTCGGTTCCGAGAGAACGAAGAAGAGGCAAGTAGAAGACGAAGTGGGAAAACGGCTGGCTTTACATCTACGTTCGATAATGACAGTGCCAAAGTTTCTTATAGCTTAGGTAAGGGTCTTCCTCTTGTTCTTGTTTTTGTTCTTCTTCTTCTTCTTCCTTCCTTTTTCTTCTTCTTCTTCTTCCTTTTTCATCATCATCATCATCTTCTTCTTCTTCTTCTTTCTTCTTCTTCTTCTTCTTCTTCTTAGCCCTGTGTTCAAAGAATGTTGTGTTTTGTGTTTGTTCGATCAAACAAAGTTTTCCAATATGTATGTTATATTTACTTCGTTGTCGTGTAATTGTGTACATCAAGTAAAGCACTTGCTTATATATTTTCCATCAGCAGTTTGGCTTGTATATGTGAACCTCTTTTTAATGGGCTATAGCGTACTAGAATAGAGTTTTGGATTCTTCTCTCTCTCTCTCTCTCTCTCTCTCTCTCTCCCCGACGTTTGACGACTCTCTCTCTCTCCCCCCCCCCCCCCCCCCCCCCCCCCCCCCCCCCCCCCGTTTGACCTCTTTCTCTCTCTTTCTCTCTCTCTCTCTTCATTCCTTCCCTGTCTCTGTCTCTCTCTCGTCCTTCATTACTTCCCTGTCTGTCTGTCTGTCTGCCTGTCTGTTTGTCTGCCTGTCTGTCTGTCTCTCTCTCTCTCTCTCTCTCTCTCTGGTAAAGCCATGTCGGGCGACGGAGGAAGAAGCGGAGGTCTTTGCCAATTTCTCTGCTTTTGAAACAGACACGAATTTCCGTGATGGCTATTTTAGTTGAAACACAGACCACTCACAGAGAGTCATCATTGACTAGATTTATAGGATGTCTTTTAAATCCATCAGATTTATTTTTGAAAAAAAAAAAGGGGGGGGGGGGGGGGGGTCCACGCTGGCAACCAGTACTGGGAATAAAGGGGCCCCTCGCTTTGACTGAATGCAAAGAAGCTGAACAAAAAAAAGCACATTTACAGAAAATCGAAGGGAAGGGGGGGTGGGGGGGGATCGTATGCATGCAAAACTGAAACACAGAATTGGAAGAAACGAAGAAAACGAACATGACTGTCATTGCGACGATGGTACACCAATTGTGGATGGAAGTCCAGCTGCTGTTGTTGTTGCTGTGGTGGTGGTGGTGAGAAAGCTTGCTCTTATGTCTCAGATTGTAAAAATAGGGGGGGTGGTAAGCCTTCATATCTGCAGTGGTAGATGATTCTGCCTAACTGACAGTATGTGCTTGAGTGGGTGATGGGGAATAAATAAATGCTTCTCAAAATGAAACTTCAGCAAGCTTATAGTCTCTCCAAAAAGGGAGACATCTCCAATGGGGGGAGAAAGCTCACTAACATATAACTCCTGGTCAGATACCGGTATTTCGAAACCTGATTGTTTCTCCTCAGTGACCGCGAAAGTGGTAATTTGACTCCTCTGCCTTTTCGGTTTTAAGAAGAATGCTATACCAGAAAAAGGCTGGTGTGCAATACCATAGTATGTTTGTTGAGTTTTCAAAAAACTAACTAAAGGTGCCACCTAAGAAGCAAAAGAAAATCATGAAAGAGCAAAACAAGCTACATTTTTCTTGTGAAAAGTAGAAAATATAAAAAAGATAACCTCTTAAGACACAAGTGCTGAGGCCAGTTCTTGGAATGAATAGGCATTGAGAGAGAGAGAGTGAGAGAAAGAGTGAGAGAGAGGGAGAGAGGGAGAGAGAGATGGAAGTAGGGGTTAACAGACTGGAATCCAGGTAGCCAAACATGGCAGAGAGTGAGAGAGAGAGAGTCAGAGGGAGATAAAGAATGAGGGGGAAAAAAAAGGGTGGGGGTGGGATGGGGTGTTTGAAAAAGGTGAGGGAGGAGGGGTGGGGGGGGTGGGTTTACGTTGTTACGGTGAAAAAAAAAAATTAAAAAAAAAAAAGGGGGGGGGGGGGGGTGTTTGTTTGGTGGTGGTGGTGGTGGGGTTTTGGGGTGGGGGAGGGGGGCTGGAAGGTAATATAACAAAACGAGAAGAGATTAAAAAGTGCGTTGCAAGAAAATAAGTCTGATAATATCTTCCACACCAAATAAGAGATGCCCAATAGGACGGAAAGGCATAAAAACAGTACACAGGTATAAACATTAACATATCGAATAGAAACCAAATCTCCCCACTCATCCCTCTCCACCCCCACCCTATACACTAAAATCGACAACAGAAGGGATAAAACCAGCAATAACAACACCAGCATCACCCAACACCCATATCGGCCACAATAACACACATCCAACTCCTCCCCACTCCCCTCCCCCTCCCACCTCCCACCCCCATCCCCCCCCCCCCCCCCACAACACACACCCCCCCCCCCCCCCCCACACACACACATACACACACACGTACGCACACATACACGCACAGACATACACATTCACATACACACACACTATCATTCACTCACTACCTCACTTTATTCCGTAAAAGAAATTAGTCCCTGCATTTAAAATAGTATTGAGTGAAGCCCTACAGGTACTTAAAAAAAAAAAAAAAAAAAAAAAAAAATAGTAGACACAAACAATGCTAAATAAATATATACATAGAAAGGATTAAAATGAGAGGTGAGGGGGTAAGGGGAGGAAGGGAAGGGAGGAGAAAGGAAACTGACAATTATGTCTCCAAAGTATTGAGGCCCAAAGGAAATAAAAAGTCTTTAGTTTGTGGATCCAGAGTACTTCTCTTTTAAGCCTTGAGGGGAGGTTAAGATACCACACTCTTTCTATTACAATACATTTCATGTCTGTCAGAGAGTGGTCATTTTGATTAAAATGTCGTGTGACTAAGGTACCGGTGTTGTTTTTTTATATTTGACCTATGCTGGTAGAATCTAGTTTTCAGAGAATTTTTAGTTTCACCCACGTACTGTGCATGTTGGCATTTATCACAGAATAACAGATAGATGATATTACTGCTCTCACAGTCCAGCTTGTCTCGTATGGTAAACTTTTCTCCTGTTCTGGAACTAGTAAAATATTTACTTGGCATCAAGTGTTCTACACATATTGCATATATATATATATATATATATATATATATATATATATATATATATATATATATATATATATATGAGAGAGAGAGAGAGAGAGAGAGAGAGAGAGAGAGAGAGAGAGAGAGAGATTTCCTGAAAATTACATCAGGCTGGGGAAATGATTAAAATGAGAAAAGAGTCGAGTTTATTTTGGTTAACGCTTTCATGATGCAAATCATTCTGGTCAGAAATAATACGATCAAATGCGTGCACATATGAAAAGAATGATGGCGGAAAATAGCTCTAGATCAATGGGTTCGACACTTTGAAGCTTTTTTTGTTTCGTTTGGACAGGAGAGGCGGACAAAAGAGAGGCACTATTGATGATGGCAGCTCTGTTGATGATCATGTGTTTAATGAAGTACCTATGTTCCCGTATCCGAGGAACAAAGTAGGACTGTCTATTTCTGAACTAAAGTAGGGGAAAGTGAATGTCTAATGAGATAATTTAGGGAATGCTAAAAGCGTCAACGGTCTTTTTTCCCCAAGCATTTTTTTTAATTATTATTAATCCAAAAATCAGAGCTTACAAATGCGCTGAAAGAGGACAGTAATCTGGAGATTTCTATACTGCACTGGCATATTTGTCAGTCATACACATAATACGTATACAATTTTAACTTGACAACAAGAGAAATAGGAATATCAGTAATAATAACAATATCACTACTATTACTACTATCACCACCACCACTACCACCCAACAAATCTTGCACAGAAGAAGAAGAAAAAAAAAAACCTGTGTATTCATTCAAATAGAAACCATCGAATGAAATGTAAGGCAGTGCATATATAACAAGTCAGTTAGATATAAATGTCTTATTATGCCCAGTTGGATATGAATGTCTACACTGTGCCTTCAATATTTCTTTCAACAAAAACTGCATACGCGTCCCATCCCATTCTCCAGGCCTCTCACATTTCAGCTCTGGGAAAGTACAATTATTCCCACAAGGGAAAAAGACTCGAATGAAATGGCGGAAAAAAAAATAACGAAAGGCGCGAATAGCGAAGTAAAATGGAGAGAAAAGTTTAACTTCTTATTCGGTACCTACCTAGTTATCCCCTTCACCCCCACAACTCCCTTTCCCGCCCTCCCTTCTCCTCCCGCCCTAACCCCTACCCAAGCCACCCCGGCTTCGCCATATACACTCACAGTGCATTGAGAAGCATATGTATACCAAAGCGTCAACAGTCTTGTTACAGACTTATCTATTCGATAGGGCTGATCCAAAACCTTGAATTTCCGACACACTGGTCACAGTCAATAATCGTGCCTATTTTTAAGAGGGTTTGCCTGATAACTACACAAATATTCCTTTAGTAAATGTTGTGCGAAAAATCTAGATAGCAATATTCAGAATCAGACCTCCCAAATGAATGAACGAACATGTGAAAGACGTCGTGAAACAAGCAGGTTTCAGCACGTGATACTCGACCATAGATCACTTTTATACATCAGCTTCTGTTATCAAGCAACTAATCAATAAAAATGAGAAAAACCTATATGTAGCTTTAACGATTTGAAAAAAAAAAAAAGAAAAAGAAATAATCGATTCACTCTATCGCGTTTCTTTTTCAGTATCAGCACGTGCTATTCTAACATCGATCATTTGTATACATCAGTTTCCGTGATTGGGAAAATACTCATTAAAAAAAAAAATGTATGTAGCCTTCACAATTAAAAAAGAAAAAAAGAATTTCTATTAATTCCATCGAAATTTTCTTATCAGCAATTCTGCAAAGCTGGTCTGCCTGTGCAGCCTTAAAGGCCATGCATTGATCATTTCCATTCTGGGTTTGTGTTGGTGAAACAATGGCCGACTTTTTAACACTCTGTCGGCGTCACACAGGCTGTGTTCTGAGCCCTGCCCCGTTGTCTCTGTTGGCAAATGAGACAGCTCAGCCATGGAAGAGGCTGGAAGACATGGAATCCAGTTACAGTTTGCTCTGTTGGAATTGTTCACTATTGAAATTGTTCACTATTGGAATTGTTCACTATGAGAATTGTTCACTGTTGGAAATTGTTCGCTATTGAAATTGTTCACTGTTGGAATTGTTCATCTTACAGCTTGCAGATGATCCCGCTCTTTGATTGAGAACGCCATCGGGGTCACAAAATCAGTTTAATCGCTTTTGTACACTGTGCAAGGAACGATTTTAGATTTGTTTTTATTCATAGGTAGATGGATGGATGGATGGATGGATAGATAGAGATATAGACTGATAAATAGACAGACAGATCGATCGATCGATCGATCGATCGATCGATCGATCGATAGATAGATAGATAGATATATAGATATAAGTCATTGTTCTCAGAAAGGAGTCGGGGGTGGCACTGTAGCAGAAATAGAAAGTGGTATCTGGATGGAGAAGTGGAGCTGGAACTTATAAACAGATTCATACATCAACGTTTACATTTACAACACAGTTGAGTTTTGTGCAAAAGATGCGTTACGTGGTAACACACAACAACAACAACAACAACAACAACAACAAAACACTATCGAAAGCTATGCTTTAGTTATTCTCAATGGGTTTCTAAAAAAAAATTAATTAATTAAAAAAAAAATTAATATATATAAATATATATATATATATATATATATATATATATATATATATCTAGACTTTAACATCGTTGTAGCTCAGATGTAGCCAGGCTTGTTGCATGGGTTAGAAATTTAGAGTTTTATTGTCATAGAAGCGTACATAACGAACAGCTAGCGAAAACTCTTCTCCCATGTTGCCATAATTATACGCGTATAACTTCAAACGAATGGTATTTACGATATCAACTCGCCCAGCAGAAATGTCAACATACTGTGGTGGTATTTTCTGCCAGGCGATTTAGTGTTGTAAGCAGCGTTCGTTTGAAGTTCCTGCGCGTGGAATTATTCATCGTCAGCCCCCGGACAGCAGATACATTTCTTCCATTGACATGAAAATGCCACTGCATTGTAAAACATGTGACTTAAACGCTTCATTTCCTGGCAGCTCAGAGCATGGGGACAGTGTGTATTCTCTGCCAATAGCCTCTGACTGTATCTCTAAAAAGAAAGCGTTTTTCTCTCCGGTACAGTTTAATTCACAAGAATCTGTAGTGACCGGGTAGACACTTTGTCTGCATTTCTTGGTATTTCAGTCGCATTTAATGCGTATTTCAAACCCATTGTGAAACGAAAATTCAACATAACGGAAACCTTTTTCGAACTATGATGCTGAGGGTCTATGTAGTTTTGGTCCAAGTAGTGGGGTGAGTAGGCTTAATGTCTGTGTAGGACCTGGGTGCTTTTTTTTTTTTTTTAGTTTTTTTTATTTTTTTTTTTTTGTACAACACTTCAATAGGCCTAAGCTAGTAAACAATAAAACAGATTTTCAAACCTCTTCTATATAGAGCATTATCGATCGATGTATTTATCATTTTAGTGATACATCTTCATCCTTTATAATCACGGAGAAAGAAGCCTTATTTTTCTGTTGCTGGTCAGATCATTTTACGTGCTAAAATAGTCATTTGTGTTCAGGACATGTGTCATTTTAATACTGTAGTACACGCATATTATCGACGCACAAATTCTAATGTCAAATCTACTGAAATCCCGCCCAGAGGTTTTCTGTCATTTAAAGCGTCACATGAATTTGAAATAGAAATCTGCTGAAACAGCACTTAAAGTGAACTACGACGAAAATGCCATTGCTCCAAAATAACTTACTGAAGTGCAAAGTTGTTGTTGGCGTTGTTGTTGCTGCTGCTAACTCTGATTTGATCTATTGTGCGTGTGTGTGTGTGTGTGTGTGTGTGTGTGTGTGTGTGTGTGTGTGTGTGTGTGCGCGCGCGCGCGCGCGCTCGGTGTGTGTTTGCGTGTGTATGGGCGCGCGCGTGCGTGTGCGCGCGCGCCTGACTGTGTGTGTGTGTGAGCGCGTGCGCGCGCGAATGCTCAGTCGCACCACATGTATATTTATTCTCCCAGCACACTCCAGAAGAAGAAGCAGCGACAAATCACCACACAGAATCTCCCCAGCCGTGAGTAATAGGCGCTGACTCCCTAACTACTGCGCAACCTTTGACATTCTACACCCCTTCTCTGCGGGACACCAGCTGGCCAGCTTCGGCGGAGCCAGCTACCAGAGCTCAGCATTTGTCGTCCATGATAGCGGGCATGAGAGAGGAATATATATAGGCAGTACACCAGTAATTCGTTTTCCCCCACGGGCCGTGAGTAAGGTTTGGAGCTTATTTAGACTGTCGAAACTGGGTTTTTTGCCAGAACGGTGCTTCAGTCTGAACTCTCTCTCTCTCTCTCTCTCTCTCTCTCTCTCTCTCTCTCTCTCTCTCTCTCTCTCTCTCTCTCTCTCTCTCTCCCGGATGTAAAAAAGCACGTTAGTGCTTATCTATTATCCTCGTAAATAAAGAATTTTGTCTTGTCTTGACCTCTTCTTCTTTCTTCTTCTTCTTCGTCTTCGTCGTCGTCGTCGTCGTCTTTCATACGTGCATCAAGCAGCATAACAGATGATTCAAAGGAGACTAAAACGAATAGAATGGGACAATGCGGGGAACCCCAGCTAACACCACGATAAGTTAACCCACAAGTTGTAGGGCCTGAAGTGTGTACCGTCAGACACCATGAATGGTTCGTGCAGCCTTAGACTGTGGCTGGTGTGTCATCGGTATCAATCAGTTTTAACGAAAATATGTATAAGAAAAAGAAATGAAAATAAATTAATTAATCGGGGTCAGGGAGAAGGGTAGCTCCGTGAGAGTTGGTATTGATATTGAATATATATATATATATATAGATCTTACGAGATCCAAGGAAAGGTTGTTCTGCACAATTCTTAGCTGCTGACAATGCTTGGGTTAGTGAACAGCAGAGCTGACCACTCAGACTGTTCCATATCTTTTGATCTCCCTTGCATCCTTAAATGGATCCTCAAGCATAGGCTCAAAGATTGCCCCTTACATTTTATACTGTTTGCGTAATGTTTTTTTTACTTTTCAACAACTTTTTTTTCCTCTCCAAACTTTCGTTTTGTTTAATTCTATTACTTTTCGCTGGCTGCTTTGGGGGTGCTGTTGCATTCTTTTTTGAACCCTTGGTGGTCGGAACACCACAGAATTATGGACTGTGGTGTGTCTCTATCTGACGCCAAAGAGCACAGACACAATCAGCCGTGTCTCCCTGATGAGTCCGATCCAGCGGACGAAAGGCCTCGGAGCAGGCGACACATATAGATCTGTTCTTTGGAGGGATTGCGATAGTTTCTTCTCATGCAGCTAGTGAAGGTGTTTTCATATTTATGATATACATTTTCCCATTTATTTCATCTTCAATTTTTTTTTTTTTTCCCTCTCAATTTCTAATCTTTGCCAAATCATTACTATAATGATGGAAGAATTGTTAACCTGCACTTGTTTTTCCCCACTACTTAATTGTTCAGCATTATATATATATATATATCAAATGTTCATTTGGTTTCATTTTAGATTGAGACCGTGCTAAACATTAACACGTTTACCATGAATTATTTCACGTTTGCTTCCATATTCTCAATCAAGGTGTGTGACCACAAGCAGTCGGATTGCGCAGCGTTGCCCCAATTCGCTTCTTTATCTCACTTGAACTTCAGTAGTCTTCCATAAGAAGGCGCTGTTCCCCTCCCTCCCCCCACGATCTCCCCCCCCCCCCCCCCCCCCAGCCTCACTCGCTCGCTCCCCATCTACCCCTCCTACCTCCCCTCCATCCACTCACACCCTTCGGCGAGAAAGAGAAATTCAAATCCAGATTCAGGTGGTTGTTTATTTCCTATGTGAACAAGTGTTTCAAACCATTTTACAGAAAGTGTCAATATAGATGTATGTTTGAGTATCATCAGAAACTAATCGGTAACGAATGTTGCTGCTTCAGTTAATTCATAATCTTGGTAGGTGACAAGCTTTAGACAAACATAAACTCACAATACCGTACAGCATTCTCATCACTCCGCCGAGAGACTGGGAAGGATGGGGGATGGGGGATGGGTAGGAGGGGGGGTGGGAGGGGGGAACTCGTTCTAAGATCTGCAGCTGTGAGTCTCTCTTTGCTATACATCTCTCTTAGATGGATGTCAGCATCACTCTCCAGCACATACAGCACAAAATACAGTTCCATCATATACCCGAGTTCAGAAAGGAAGAAGGACTCAGTCTTGAACCAAAAGGCTACATTAAAAAAAAACAAAAAAAAAAAAAAAAAAAAAAAAAAAAAAAAAAAAAGGGGGAGGCAATGATGTTACACAAAATGTTACACAAATTCAATTGTGAAATTCATATAACTGCAAACATTTTCGTTGGTATAATTTCACTTTTGGACAATAACAAACAACAAAAAAAAAAAAAAAAAAAAAAAAGAAGACGACGTCATACACTGAATGATCGTGCTGTTCATTCATGAAGCAGGAGTCCAGTTGTTGGGATGGCAGCTGAGAACGTCCTGAAGCCCAACGAATGGAAAACAGCCAACCGTCATTTGGAGATTGGATGTGTCTGGTTTTAATTAACTGAGTGACAAGGCATGGGCCATTGAGACATTAAGGGTCGGATAAATATTTGAGAGAGAGGGGGGGAGGGAGGGAGGGAGGGAGGGAGGAGAGAGAAGGGGGGGGGAGAGAGGGAGAGATAGCGAGAGAGGGAGAGAGAGAGAGAGGAGGAGGAGAGGGGGGGAGAGAGAGGGGGGGAGAGAGAGGGGGGAGGGGGAGAAAAAGGGGGAGAGAGAGCGAGAGATGAGGAGAGAGGGAGAGAGAGAGAGGGAGGAGAGAGAGAGAGAGAGGGGGATAAAGAGAGAGGAAGGAGCGAGAGAGAAGGGGGAAGAGAGAGAGGGGGAGAGAGGGAGGCAGAGAGAGAGAGAGAGAGAGAGAGAGAGAGAGAGAGGGCAGAGGAGAAGAGAAAGAGAGGGAGAGAAAGGGGAGAAGAGAGAGGGGAGAGGAGAGAAGAGGGAGGGAGAGAGAGAGAGGAGAGAGAGAGAGAGAGGGAAGGGGAAGAGGAGACAGAAGACAGACAGACAGACAGACAGACTCGACTTGGATTATTTATTCATTTATAGACCTTAGCCCTCTAATCAAGGGGAGTGTGCGTCATGTACAACACCAACGATGCTTTACACACACACACACACACACACACACACACACACACACACGCACGCACGCACGCACGCACGCACGCACGCACGCACGCACACACACACACACACACACACACACACACACACACACACACACACACATGCATCTAATTCACATTATGAAAGCGATAGAAAGATATGAAAGACACGGAGAAGCTAGCAAGAGAGAGAGAGAGAGGAGAGAAGAGAGAGAGAGAGAGAGACAGAAAGAGACAGACAGAGACAAGAGAGAGACAGAGACAGACAGAGAGAGAAAGACACACACAGACACACACACACACACACACACACACACAGACAAGAGACAGAAACAGAAAGAGACAGACACAGAGAGACAGAGAAATAGAGAGAGACAGAGACAAAGACAGAGAGGCAGGAGGAGACAGAGAGAGAGACAGAGGCAGAGACGGCAACTGGCTAATAACGCTGGAATAGCGGGCTTGGGGGTGGGGGGAAGGGGGGGGGGGGGGGTTTGTTGAAACGGGAGCGGCTTCCAGTAATGCTGTTGATGAGAACAGCTGTTTTTAGCAGCTTCCGTGTGAAAAATATGCGCCCTTGCCCTGCACTGGCAATCCATCACTATGGGTTGCTGCCCTTTAAGGGCATGACGCAAAGGTTAATAGGTCAGGCTTAAAGGGGAAAGGGAGGGGGGGCTGGGGGGGGGGGGGGGGGGGGGGGGGGAATGGGGGGGGGGGTTAGTGAGAGATATTAACGGCTGACGTGTCAGAAAGCTCATTACACAACCTGAGAGAGAGAGATCGGAGAACAGCTCAGATCACTGAACAACGTTTGCAACGTAAGCCAGTCACGTTGGGGAAACGAAATCTGTCAACTGCAGATCTCCTCCTGTTATTGGAGCGCAATGCAAAGATGGCGACCGGAAGACGAGTGAAGTCACGTTGTTTCTCGTCCAACTGATCACGTCAGAGCACATCATGCCCTGCAAGTAAGTTATATAAAACAACAACGAACATCCAAACAAACTTATAACAAACTAAAAAAAAAAATGTCTTCGAGGATTCTCATCAGATTTTAGAATAGCAAAAAAAAAAAAAAAAAAAAAAAGAAAAAAAAAAAAAAAAAAAAAAAAAAAGAAAAAAAAGAAAAACAGAATAAATATCATCAACGTTTCGGTCATAGACCGTCTTCAGGGCTTGTGACATAAAGAGAAAGACAAAATAAAAGCTCTGCACAGATTCAGGTGCCCAGACTGGAATTCAAAAGTAATTGAAAGCATCAATTCAAAAGACTGATCTAAAAGAAAATCATTTGAAAGTCGGATCAAATAAAAAGATGGATTACCTGTGAAAACATAAACTTGTCAGGTGGACGTGGCCTACCTTGTGTCGCAGAAAATAGAATGTATCTGATCGAGAGAAAGAGATCACAGAAGGGGAGGGGGGGGGGGGGGGGCGTTGAAAGAGTGAGAGAGAAAGCGGGCAGATATTAGAGAGAGAGGGGAGCGGCGGGAGAGGGAGATATCACAGAGAGAGGGGGGGGGGGGGAGGGGAAGGGGCAGATATCACACAGAGAAAGAGATGGGGGTGGGGGAGGGAGATGAGAGAGAAATTAGAGAGAGAGATCAGAGAAAGATGGGGGGGGGGGGAGGTATCAGAGAGAGAGAGAGAGAGAGGAGGCGGGTAGATATCAGAGAGAAAGAGGTGGGGAGGGGGAACATATTATGTGGTCTCCATGGTTGGCTAGGCCATTAACAATATGACGACACAGACAAAAAGAAAAAAAAAATAAAATATATCATTCTTCCCCCCCCCCCCCCCCCCCCCCTTTTTTTTTTTTTTTTTTTAATGTGTTGCTTTTCCACACCATGCTGCATCTTTCTCTGTGACCGCCAGTTTTGCAGACCAAAGTCCGGAAAGGGTTCTTCTGATGAGCCAATGTTCAGTCGTCCGTATTCGTTCAATATAATCACTGCTTTAAAGTTCATTCGTTCATCATCTTCTCCTTCTTCTCGATCGCCTATCACACCTGTAGGCAGGATTCTGTAATGAATCTGGTGGTCCTCTGCAGGGCCTCCACAGACCCGTACAGCTTGTCGTTGATGAGCACCGGCTGCGCATGTCCTATCCCTCAGACACTGCAGGTCCCCACAGTCCTGTAGAATGTGTTTTGTGGTTTGTTCTGCCTGCCCACATGTGCACATTGGGGATGGTTTCAGGTGCAGCTTGCGGTGTAGATGGGATGCTAGCCTGTTGTGCCCGGTTCTGAGTCTGAAGATGACCACCTGTTCTGCTCTGGTTAGCTGATGATAGCCATCTTGCTGCTGTGGTGGCCTGTAGAGCGCTTTTATGATGGTCTTCACCTCTATCAGGCTGACTGCAGTTTCTTCCTGATGGCCTGGGCACCAAGTTTTGCCATGTTATCAGCCTCCTCATTTCCTGGAATGCCTCAGTGAGATGGAATCCATTGCATTACGGTTCTGGTGCACTTGATATTGCATAGAGCATCTTCTAACTTTGGCAGGTTGTGTTGTTGTTGGCTGCCTGCAGCAAGCTCAAGGCGTCTGTAAGGAAGACAACCTGGCTGTCTGGGCCACTTCTTCTGCTTTGTAGTTCGTATTTGTTCGAACAATGTTACTACCACCATCACTATCACTTCACAGGTATGTGTCTGCATGTTCCTCATGATAAATGTTCAGAACCAACAGGCTATCGCATTCTTCAATCAATGTTACTTTGATCTTTAATTTCTTTCATGCGGTTTGTCTTTGGCATGTGGAACTTTGCCGTCACACCTTGCGGAGCCCATCCCTCTCCAGGTTAGGATTTTTTTCTTGCTGCGTCAGCTTCCATAATACATCAGAATGGCCTCTCTTCTTCTTCTTCTTCTTCTTCTTCTGCTTCTGCTTCTACTTCTTCTTCTTCTTCTTCTTCTCTCCCTCTCTCTCTGCTTGTCAGTCAGATACTTCTTTACCTGTTGTCTCCAGAATTTATGTTGTTGTCATAACTAGGACAAATGTGTTTCTTTTATCTCCATTTCTATAGATTTTTTTTTCTTTCTCCTTTTCTTTAATTACGTATCATTGAATGAATCATTGAATGAATCTTCTCGCTTGAATAAAGATAGACGTGGGGGGGGGGGGGGGGGTTTATGTTTTTTTTTCTTTTTTCTCCTTTCTTTAATTACGTATCATTGAATGGGGGGGGGGGGGGGGGGGGAGGGGGGGGAGAGACCGGCGCAACGGTCATTCAACTTTTGAATCGCCGCCACAATAATGAAAAGCTGTTTGCCAGCTCTACGGCCTAAAATATGTCCCCATGTGTATCAATCATGTAAAGTGACTTGATGGGACACAATCATCTCTAAATTACAGTACCAGAACCCCTAATTAGATCCCAGACTTGATGGGACACTATCGTTTCTAAACTGCGGTACCAACACCTCTAATTTGATCCAAACTCGGTCGTGCTCTTATCATCATGATCGCACCATTTCTTTTTTTTTTTTTTTTTTTTTTTTTTTTCAATCACATACGTCAAAATTCTTTCAGCTGTAGAACGCTCGTCACTACAGCTTACTCGTAAAACATTTTTTGTTTCCATGCTCCAACAGAAACAGAACAAAAAACAAACAAACAAAAATCAAAGTGAAGTAATGATTGGACATCTGTTTTCGTTGTCAGACAGCAGCTTGCAAACCCGTCTGCTGTGACCTTCACCTTTGCAGTGGAGGTACACACACAGACGACGAATGAAACGCTCCGCGAGGACGTTGAGGTTCTCTGCTCCAGACTGGACTTGAAGGAGGCCCACTTTGGGGGCTAAATCTGGTGTGCTGTGTGGTTCCAGCTTCTTTTCTATCAGACCGTAGTTGATCATTATAGTGGTGATTGTATCCAGACAGCAATTTCGCGAAAAGAAGATCAGATTTTTTTTTCAAATGTACAACGTGTTTGACTCCGTTGAAAACTGATGAAACAACGTATTCACAATGGAGGTGATCGTGGGTG
>JADBJO010002286.1:302214-304714 GCA_016801955.1 Conus betulinus
ACGCAATCATAATGGAACATCAAATGGAAATAGAAACGAGACGAAACTTTATTTTGCCACGAGAGAGAGAGAGAGAGAGAGAGAGAGAGAGAGAGAGAGAGAGAGAGAGAGAGAGAGAGAGAGACGAGAGAGACGAAACGAAACGAAAATTTATTTTACCAGAGAGAGAGAGACAGACAGAGAGAGAGAGACGAAACGAAATTTTATTTACCACAGAGAGAGCGAGAGTAAACATAAGTTACTAACGGCTATAACGGCCCATAACGATTTCTTCTTATGGAAAATCTCAGAAAGTACTTGGCCGATCTTTCTGAAAATTTGTAGGTATGTTCTTTATGGGTCACGGATGATAGCCATTTTACCGTTATAGCCGTTACTAAGGGCTATAACGGCCCAAAACGGTTTTCGTCGTTTTTGAATATCTCACGCATATTCAAGATAAACTGGGAGTATTTTCTTTTTTTTTTTTTTTTTTTTTTTTTTTTTTTTTTTTTTTTTTTTTTTTTTTTTCTTTTTTTCTGTTTGTTTCTGTTTCCGTTTCGGGTTACTTTTCCTCTCCAGCACATGAAACAAACAGATGAATGTTCGACAGCTATTTTTACCAACCAATCACAGATTAGTTTACAAATGTGACGAATCATGTAGCCTGATATACTGTTGATATTTGTTGATGAATTAAAGAGAGAGACAGACAGACAGACAGGCAGACGTACAGACAGACAGACTGACAGACAGACAGACAGACAGACAGAGAAGCAGAACAAAGAGACTCCAGTTTCTAATTTAGCACCTTTCCGTTTAAAATTCACTTCATCTTCAAAAGAAACGATTTTGATATTCTTAGAGGACGTTTTTATTAATATACTCATGTCATTAGTTCCCTCCAACCCCTCCAAGTGCATGATCACAGACACACACAGACACAGACACACACAGACACAGACACTCACAGACATACACACACACACATACACATACACAGACAGACACAGACACACAGTCACACACACACACACACACACACACACACACACGCACGCACGTCACGCACGCACGCACGCACGCACGGCACGCACGCACGCTGCACACACCATGGAACACACACACACACACACACACACACAACACACACACACTGTGATGGAAAACTTGACAAAAAGCGTGCAGGGGTGCGTAGGTAGGTAGGTGGGTAGGTAGGTAGATAGGTAGGTAGGCAGGCAGGTAGGTAGGTAGGTAGCTGGGTAGGTAGGTTGGTAGGTAGGTAGTAGCTAGGTAGACAGGCAGATACGTAGGTGGGTAGGTATACAGGTAGGAGGTACGTAGGTAGGTAGGTTGGTAGATAGGTAGGCAGGTAGATACGTAGGTACGTAGGTGTACAGGTAGGAGTGAGGGAGGTAGGTAGGTAGGTAGGTAGGTAGGGTAGGTAGGTAGGTAGGTAGGTAGGTGTACAGGTAGGAGGTAGGTGGTTGGTAGGTAGGTATACAGGTAGGAGGTAGGTTGGTTGGTAGGTAGGTAGTTAGACAGACAAACAGACATATGGACAGATAGATAGATAGACAGAGAGACAGACAGACAGTCAGAGAGATAAAATAGATACGGGGTTTTTTTTTTGTGTTTTGCCAGTGGATATCAAAGACATGTGCAGTACGAAGACAAAGGGGCTTGGATCATGCTCTGTGTACAGCCACAGCCCACAGATTAACACACAATAAACAAACGTACAAAATAATATACATATAGAGGCACCCACAGATTAACCCACAATGAACAAAAATGACATACATACAGCGGGCAGTCTACAGATTAACCCACAATAAACACAAAAATAATATACATATAATGGCACCCACAGATTAACCCACAATAAACAAAAATAATATACATACAGTGGCACCCCGTAGACCGACACACAATAAACAAAAATAATATACATATAATGGCACCCACAGATTGACACACAATAAACAAAAATAATATACATATGATGGCACCCACAGATTAGCCCACAATAAAACAAATAATATACATATAGTGGCACCCACAGATTAACCCACAATAAACAAAAGTAATATACATATAGTGGCACCCCCCCTACTGACCCACAATAAACAATAATAATATACATATAACGGCACCCACAGATTGACAAACAATAAACAAAAATAATATACATATGATGGCACCCACAGATTGACAAACAATAAACAAAAGTGATATATATATATACAGCTGCAGCCAACAGATTAACACACAATGAACCAAAATGATATACATACAGAGGCAGCCAACATATTAACACACAATAAACAAACATAATATCGTGGAGCTGCGCTGGCATCCTCAAACTTCATCGTGACAGGCGCCAGCACATTACACCCGACATTAATGTTACCTCTTACTGAGTTGTGTAGCGGGGGAGAGGGAGGGGGAATGGTAGGGGATGTGGTGATGGTATCCATGTGTGTGTGTGTGTGTGTGTGTGTGTGTGTGTGTGTGTGTG